>CM042247.1:45430136-45557636 GCA_023566225.1 Romanogobio albipinnatus | reverse complement strand
CGACTGCCATAATATGGCTTCATTTTTGCCGTGCACACCCGAGCGCTAGTGCGGACGCGGCGAGTATAAACCAAGCTTAACCGCTCGTGGGGCAGATACCGCTCGGTAGTGAGTGCTGAAGGTGAAGGGCTGTTTAGTAGGGATGTGCGCAATGACTAGCCTAACCCCGGTACTAGTATAACAAGCCTAAGCAAGCTTAATTGATATACTAGTTTGACATGACATGGAAGAAAATGGAAAAGTTTTGTGTAAGCTTTCAAAATGGAGATTTATCTGAAGCCTCCGCGAGTGCCAGAGAAAACCAACGCATGCAAAACCTGAGGTAAAATTAAATGATTTTGTTTTGCTGCAGATATACACTTTTCAAAATATATTAATTTCAATACATAACATTTACACGACAGTAATTTAAACATAGCCTTTGTAAAAAAATATATATATTTAAAGCAAAACCTTAAATGTGCCCAAAAAATGTAAACGACTAGTATTTTCCAAGTCGTCTTGCAGCAGCGCTAACGTTTAATCGACTAGTCTCGCACATCCCTAGCTCAGTGTCACACATTGTAGATGAAAACAGAAACCGGCTCATAGCTGATAATGCAGAGAAGCTTCTTTTCATCAAAAAGAACCGGCCTCTCACTTTTCCGAAAAGGGCTGTATGGCTATGATAACATAATAATTTAATTCAGTGGTTCTGCTATTGTTGTGTGGTACTGGAATCCACTTAATGTTACATTTATGTGAAATGGGCAGCAGTGCCATGTTTGTTCAGGAAAACACCAAGTTGAATGTTAAAATTAGGGCTGCACGTTTTCAAGTTTTTCATTAACCGTTAACCGAGGCCCTTAGCGGTTAATACTCGGTTAACCTAGCCGGATCTCACGAAAAATGCGTATAAATAGTACGAGTGTGCAATGTCGTGGAATGTATATGATACGCACTTTATGGCGTATTACCGTATTTCCTCAAATAAAAGCCTGTATTCAATTAAACGCCGGCCCTCTGATAGTGGCCGGGGGCGTGGCCAGCACAAACAAATAAAGGCCGGTCTCAAATTAAGGCTGGGGAAAAAATATTTCCTTTCATTTCATGTGCATTCAAGTTCAGCGTAATGTACAGTAGGGTTGTGCTGAAGGAGCGAAACCATCGTGGCCATCGCCCCCCGCTGTAAGTCTTGCGAGTGCGACGCACAATCCTGGTCTCTTCTATACTTAACCTAAACACTTTGCAGGGATTGCTCTGTAAATTAAATAGAGAATATAACTGATGCATATCTGCTATTTTAAATACTGTAGTCTATGAGAGATGTGACGTGTGTTAGTCTGTGAAAGCTACACAAATGATCTTGACAATCTCTAAGTCTCTCGTCTTTTTACACATCTTACTCTGCATTTAACTTAAACTATTTTATTTTGTACAAGAAAACAGCATAGGCTTCAAAATAAATTATGTTATTGAAATATTGTAAAGAGGTCATTTGAACTACTCGAACGAACATTTAAAAAACAATATGCAAAATCAAAATGAAATAGCTCCATAACGGATTGAGAAAAGTGCGCGCATTAGTTGGGTTAGAAAAATTAAAAAAAAAAAATAAAGTAGAAAATAATATTTATGTAAAGAGATATATATTAAAATTAAAAGTGCTTAAAGGAACACAACTCTTCTTAAGTGGAAGGAAGCTTTTTTCCCTCACGTGGAATATAGAAAGCACATTAGTTGGGTTGAGTCTATAAAACACGAAAGAACAACAAATATATCACAAAAAAACTTTCTTTAAAATGAATTTCGTTTTGTATAAATTGTATCTTAATTTTAATCTATGTTTTATCAACCAAATTGCCCGGATTTAATAAATAACAAGCCATTAGCTATAACAGACAATGACATGAGGTGGATGCGCAGCGCGATCAACGGCTTAAATGAACAACTAGGCTACTAGAAAAGAAAAAAACTTTAGTTAGGGACAGCCCTTACTATTTATTTCAGATAGGCCTATATTTTGTCCAGGATGTCACAAAGGGAGTTCTGGGTTGAGCGCGCGGTGCTGAGCGGAAAGAGCTTCAGAAATGAGCGGATCTCCAGAAAGACGCTTGATCTCACTCTGGAGGAAATATTACCGCTCTTTCAACACACACACCGCAACAGTCACAATATGACCTCATGTATGTTTTAAAAACATAATTCAACTTATAAATAATACTTTTTAATGGGCCACTTAAAATGTTTATTACAAATAAATTAGTAATTCTAAAAATGAACAAAAATTTGCATTGCATTTGCAATCCTTTGAAACCACCCCACTTCCTGCGCCCCTGATGATATCTGTCCTCTGGAGCGCTATGGCTTTTCATTTAAAACGGTTTATTTAAAACATTTATTTTTTCAAATAGATGGAATTCGAAATACAGGCCTGCCCCTAATAAAAGCCTGCCTCAAATAAAAGCCGGTGACCTTCTGCAGTTCAGGCAAATAAAGGCCCCGGCTTTTATTTGAGGAAATACGGTATACGAACACCCCACCCCACTACCCTAAACCTACCCAAGAGAGCGTGTCATATATACGCCATAAAGTGCGTATCATATGCACGCCAAAATGAGTTTTGGCGTATACATTCCACGACATTGTGTGATCGGGGGGTTATTATTTTTAGTTTATTAAGTTGACGACAGCCATCTCCGTAGTGAACGCGCCTATAGAGAGAAATGCACATCATCGATTACATAATCAGAGAGTAGCCTATTTCTTTTCGTTTTAAATTGTTAAAAGACATTTCAAGCTGAATTTTGCACACATAAGTTGAAAGGCATTTGTTTGTGCATGCATGTAAAACATTTGCAACATTTATAAAGTTCACTGATAATTATGCGTGCATTTATGAATTATTATCTAAATTAATAATGAAACAAGGACGAAGCATAAACTGCTTTGTTTGTTTAGAATGGAATGGATCGCATCGCAAATAGATCCGAATAAAGAGACGAACCATAGCCTAGTAGAAAATGTTTTTTTCCGTCTATTTGAAAGTTAGGCTAATAAACATGTTGCATTCGGCGGCCTGATTATGTAATTTTTTAAGTTACATAGCCTGCCTCCAGTTTTCTTCAACTTTACTTATTGAGGCGATAGTTGACCGGCATAGCCTATCATCAAAATGTCTGGAAAACGAAATCTCTGCCGGTCACTTTGACCGGCACCCTTTTTTTCTAACTGAAACTCTGGTGTGCGCGCCGCAACCCCGAGATACAGACACACACAAAAAAAGGGTAGTTCATTTTTGCACTGCATTGCAATACTTGCATTTTGCCCCGTCACTCTCAATTTTAAAGTGCTCCCACGCTGTACTTTTCTTTGCCCGCTTCATGTTAGAAAACTCATGACTTCTTCTTGTGGATATTACAAATGTCTGGGAGCGTTCTGGCGGTCTCTAGTGGTGCAAAAATATATTACAACTAAATTCAAAGCACGCCATTGACGCCACTTAACCGAGCAAAATGTTTCACTCGGTTACGCAATTTTTAACGGTTAATCGGTTAATCGGTTAACCATGGACACCCCTAGTTAAAATGTCAGCAACAGCATCAATTTGTGTATTTACTTTGTTACAGTCAGAAAGTGAAAAACATCTGATGAAAATAAAACATTGTTAGAAGAACTGTAATGGTATTATGAAGTACTCGTATCAGTACTCGGTATCGGCAAGTACCCAAATGTAAGTACTTGGTCTGAAAAAAAGTGGTATCGGTGCATCCCTAGTCTATAGGCTATATGGCTCCACTGTAGGGGTGTAACGGATCGCAGTTGATCCGTGATCCGTACGGATCACGACCCACGGTTCGGCACGCACGTGACCCGCGGATTTATTGCGCTTTTTTTTTAACTTGTGGATTAATCTGAATTGTTTAGCGATCGCAGACTAAAAGACAGTTTTTCTGCCGATATTGCTTTTTAAGTGATCTCGTTTAAACCTTTAAACTCGATGCGGAGTTTCAGAGAAACACATGTGTTCATGTGAACAGGGCATGTTAATCAGTCAACCGAGGCTAGCGGAGAAGTAGGAGAACTTGAAAAGCCTCCTGCATTGCTCAAATCACGTGTATGGGAGCATTTTGGCTTCCCCGTAAAATATAATGATGACGGAAGAAGGGTGGTGGACAAAACTCTAAGAGTATGGGCACTGTGGCACGAGAAAGCCGTATGAAAGTGGCGCATACATCGAGCATGGCACCTGCTGATGCCCGTTTCACACATACTCCGTTTGCAGTGGCTATGGGGTGCGTATTTTTTCCGTGCCCGGCTTCGGTCCGTCAGTGCGTTCCAGGAGCGTGTGGCCGTACAACAGCTGTGCTGATCGTTTCCGCACAGAGTCTATTTTTTGATGTGCTGGCGCTGAATTAAAGTGACAGTGCATCCGCATTAAAACAAACATGTATCGATGCGAAAATCTAGTAATTCCACCACAGATGCATATAATGTAAAGTCTACTCTGTTTCAAAGTCAACACATGGCTTTTTGCCTCGAGTAAAGCAAGGAAAACGGCCTTCAAGTAAACAAGGAGAAATAATGGAGCACCTGTCCTTTCTTGGAGGTGGAAAAACAAAGTTCTTTATGACCTGCAGGATTTCTTGTAAAAAAAAATTAAAAACGAAAGAAAAGCATAAGTTTTAATTTAAAATGTTTATTTTAACATAGTCTATTGTCTGTTTTGCAATTTGCATGAGCAACATAATATTTACATCCAAAGTAGGTATTAGGCCATATAAATATAAAGTAATGAATTCAATAAAATGTTGTTTAAGTATAGTGTGTTTAAACATGATATCTATAAAATAGTGTATAGGCCTACAAAGAGAATTGCAATGCTGACAAGTGTGAGAGGTCTACTCTCTCCCTGAGAATGTTGACATCCTAATCTTTAAAAAAAAAAAAAAAAAACACCTCAGGCCCATTTTCATGTCTCAGGTTGTTTTTATGCAAATTTGATTTATTCAGATGGTTATTTATTTTATTTTTTTTAACACCAAAAGTTCCTTGTTAACTTATAAACCATATAGGTTATGTTAACACCAAAAGTTTTCATGTAATAAATGGAAAGCAAATAAAAATAGTCTCCTCCCCCTTTTATTCTGATCCGAAAAATTATCCGATCCGTGACTCATGATCCGAAGTCGATCCGAACCGTGAGTTTTGTGATCCGTTGCACCACTACTCCACTGTGATGTGTGGTTTATTTTCAAGGGGAAAAAACCTTTTCAAAACATCCCCCCTCGTTTTTTCTCACAAATCGCACCCTATATATGTATATGATACGCCTACCTAGAGGGCAAAACAAGGCTTCCTCTGCTCACTGCGTTATTTTAAGTAACGTACCAAGTTGATGATTACCAAATTCAAAAAATACACCTTACTGATGATGCATACTATATAATACAGGGCAAGCAGATGCGCCTAGAATATGAACACAACAGCCTAACTTGCACGCTAAGCACTTTCCCATAGAAAGCCATTTAAAGGCCCACTGAAGTGTGTTGAAAAGCACAGCATTATTCAGTGTGTTGATGTAATTTCCGCTGAAACGGGAAGACGGTGGGACACAGAGCAGCTCCCCCCTTTTTTTAAATGGCCAATAGCGTTTGGTTTATATCACAGCTCGGCCAGAGCCGTTGAGCTCAGTAAAGCTGCAGTTTCCTTCTCCAAATCTCCTCCTAGTTTTCTAGTATAGTGAAATGTACCACTTGAGAATATATAGATTTTTACAAATTTGTGAATCGACACAAATCTGCAGGAGATGAAGCGTTTTCCCATTAAAAGCCAATATAAATGATGCTTAACGTGCTGTTTAATGCGTTGCTGTCATTATTCTGGACTCCTCTGGTGGCTTGTGTATAGCAATGTATGCATCATCAGTATGTTTGTACTGAGTTTGATATTTTAATTTAATTTTCTTAGTGCATTAAGACACTTTAAGTGTTTTAGTGATGAAATACTGCAGCAGGGGCTGTCTTTTGTGGCCAACCCTTTGCTTTTTTTTTCACACACCTTTGGTTTTCTGCTTTTGAGAGGTGATTTCAATATAAGTGGTGTGAAAAATTGACAAATAGACAAATTTCATGATTCTATTTTGATTCACAAGCTTGCAATTCGATTTCGATTCTTTTCAATATTGATTATTTTGGATATATGTCAGGTTCAATACACGGCACATGTACAACTAATGCTGTAAACTATGGGAGTCACTGGTACTACATTAGCCTACTATAATATTGAAGGTTAAAATGAACTGATTTGTTACAAACACTTAAATTACATTCAATTATGTTTTTTTTATAATAATAAAGTTATAAATTAACTTTACAATTACATAATCATATTTCTACTCCAATTTTTTTTTTTATGTAAACATTTAAATGGTGGCAGTCTTAAAAACTTGCCAGATTTATTCAAACATGCATTAAATATTGAAGAACATTAAAAATGATAATGAATATGTAATGTGGTGCATATTTAGCATATTTATTTTTTAAACTGAAGGTTCGGTATGTACCTTGGTTTTGAAGTCACGATTCGGTACAGCAGGGGAGAGAGAACTAAATATAAAATAGCTTTTTATTTATTTTTATTAATAAATTGTCTTTCCTTAAATTTAATTATAACAAAGTTTCTTTAAAAAAAAATTCTTTTTTTTGCTAATGCTGTGAAGTGTTAACTTCTAAATCTAATTCTAAAAGTTTTCTCCAATTCGTTGTTGAAATATAATCATTTATACACAGTGCCTGACATTTTCATGACCGATTCATTTAAACACATTAAATAATCAAAGACATCACTAACAGGTTGAGTAGAATATAATGAATATATGGCTAATAAAGTGCATATATTTGGTGAAAGAGTTCATCTCTCTAGTGAACTAACAGCTGTGGACACTGAATGACTTCTGAGGTAAATGTGATGCTACGTGACATTGTTTACAAGCTGTTTTATTGACGTCTTTCCGCCGTTGAAACACTGATTGAGCGATTACACCACACGATGCGCTTCAGTAAGTTATAATGTATCCTCAACACACCGTCAGATGTTGATTCATGTTTATTCCGCTTGGAACTGACCTGCATATACTGTGCATATATTCGATCGGGTTCCTCACAGGACAGTTTTCCTGTCACTTGAAATTCGCCTGTCATTGACTTGGCCCGCTGTAATTTCACAGCTGGACCACCAATCACAGAGCTGAAAGTGCTATGCGTAAAAATCCTAATATGGAGTAAACGGCCGTCTATACAACACCACGCAAACTGAATCGGCAGATTTGAAGGGTTCATTTCCTCCAAAAGATTTAGATGTTTATTGTCGAATTATAAATGACTAAAATAACATTAGAATTGATGCCATTTTTTTTTTAAACTGTTTAAAAGTTTGTAAATAATTTTACAATAGTGACTGTCCCCCCCTTCCGTACCGGAAGTCCTGTACCGAAACGGTTCGGTTACGAATACCTTTAACACGCCTTCAGATGCTCATTCATGTTTATTTTGCGCTGTAACTCGTATTAAGACGGAAGAGAAGATCAGTTCTTGTGCGCTGCCGCTTCTCTTGAGCTGAGCTGCGCCAGAGCGATCTCACGCCACAATAAAATGGACGTAATCTGAGACGTTGTTTCATATCAATAGTAACAAAGCACAAGGATTATTGCGATTTTACTGGATGAGAGGCAAATTGATATCTGTTTGTATAAATGGCCAAATATTGACTGGTTTATTGGTCTGTCATAAGTATATGGGTCAGGGTCCCATGGCATTTCCATCTGGCCGCTGTACCGCCACAGCACTAAAAGGTTTTGATGTCACATGGGTTTTTGGGGTTGATGATTTCTGTGTAACCTGTATCAGTAGTCTATCATTTGCTGTGGACAGCACAGATCTGAAAGCGTCAGACGCACTGGGCCCAGGTGGAGCAGAGATCACGTTATATGTGCTGGTCTCAGGCCTCAATCCGACACCAGAGGAATGTCTCTCTGGCATACTGGATGCCAGCGGAAGCTCACACAGATTTGCTTTGCATGGAATTTTATCTACTGTTACAGACCGAAAATAAATGAACATACTGCGAAGATGCATTTTCTTCAAAGCACTTTCCATCTGTCTAGCTATTGCTTTTTTCACTTTTTTTCAATATGACATTTGGCCATTTTAAGAATATTGGCATCAGCTGATAACTGTCCACTATGTAGACTAACAGTGTTAGTACATCCCAGTTTCAAAATGAACAGAAGTCTTGTCAACAGATCATGCTAATTTTTATGTTTCAATAATTCCACTGAATAACTCAGATGTAGTCTTTCTTCCGGGAATAAATGCATCACAATATTCTTCATTTAAATAATTTCCCCCTAAGGCATACACTAAGGCAAAGGGGTGAGGACTGGTTGAGTTGCATTAGTGGTGTGTTGAAACTTGAGGCTATGGTAAGGGGGTGTGACATTTCCGAAATGCTTTCGAAGTGGTTGACCAATCACAACACGCTGGTCCTGCTGACCAATCAGAGCAAACTGCTTTTCAGAAGGAAGGGTTTCAGACAGGAACGTAAAAAGTTTAGTTTCATATTTAAAGCGTTTCATTTTGTTTCTTTCAATATTTTTTTTAGCATTATTATTTATGCGTTGTATTTGTGATGTAAATGCTTTTACACCAAATAAGAGCATTAATAGCCATAAATGTATATATCTATCTATATATATTTAATCCTACATTTTGAAAATTAAAAATATAAACAAGGCTCTCAAACATTTAAGCATGCGTGTTTATTTTAGTACTTCCGCCAGTGAAGCAACATACTACAGCCTGTAAAACATTTAAATAAATATCAGTAAATAATGGAAATATAAATAATATAAGAAAGTTAAATATTAGTTAACATAATATTTGTTTTATATTTCCCCACAGAGGTGCTCATATGCCGCTTTGCGCTGTAAGGGATGTGGGACACGAGCAGTAAAGAATCTTTCGATCCGGTGCCAATTTCGATACCTCAGTTTCGATACCCGTCCCTAACGATACTTTTTTCGATACCATATGTTTTCAAATCCATTTCAACATCAACAAAAATACATTAAACACAACTTTTTCACCTTGATTAAAACAAATTCTGGTAACACTTCTCACTCAGGGTAACATTATTAATAAAACTGAATCCGATCAGGAGCTGATTTTTGGAGCCGATCATCGATCACAGAAAGCAGGATCTGCTGATACGATCACTGATACCGATCTATTTGAAGCCTTCTTTTTATCATGTAGAATTATTTATAGGGAATTTTACAGACATTCATTCAGGGCCTGAATTTTATCTCTGACAATGGGGGAATCCCCCCTTAGGTGACTTGTCATATAAATGTAAATAATTATCATGCAGTGCATTTTTTTTTTTTTTTTTTACCCTTTAGACGTCAGGTTTTTTCCTAAAATGTTCGATTTTGACATCTTAATTTCAAAAGGCTATATCTTAAAAGTGATAAAAGATAGAGACTTTCTGTAAATTAGAGAAATATTAAGGATGACCCAAGGTTTATGTAGGGATTACATGTTCCCATCTAATTAGCATATTATGACGTCATATGGTGGTGGTCACCTTGGATTATAGAATTTTCATGAAAAGTCACATGTTTACATGATAAAATGCAGCACTTCTTTCCCCCCAAAATGTCCCTCACCTTCGGTATGCTATATTGCACAATACTGAATGCTCAGGTAAATAGTAAATAGTAAACAAACTGTGTAAATCGTTACTAATAAATGGTAGAAACAAACCAAATGCATGTAACAGTTGGCCTTTTGCTGTAGAGATTTTCCATTTACTACATACAGTAGGCACTCTGATTCCATGTATGGGGCACATATATTATTCATATGACACACAAACACAAGTAGACAAGACCTGTTTAGTTCAAAAGATCACTCGCCGCGGTAAGGCAGAGATCATGAGTGAGATGATGAGACAAGACGAGAGACAGACACGCGTGCTGTCATTGTCATTGTGACTCCCCACCCTGCCTCCACGTTGCCCCCTAACTGTATTTGCAATACACGAGCCGTGGTTCAGCTGCGCGAGACAAACGCTGCCAGTGTGAATGCACAACGGGCGCGCGCGGCTCCCGCTCTCCATACGCACCACTCCTGCCCTGCCAACACACTGCTTGCACGTGCGATGTGAAGCCGGCGTAACACGCCAGCTAACTTCGCGATGAACACTCCGACCCCGCGAAACACCACTGTGTTCCCACCACTGACATTGGGCAAAGGACCATCTACATTGGGCAAAGGATTCACCGTTTGTGCTTGGTGTAGGGCTATATTTTCACTTTCAGAATCACGGCAGATATTCCCCTTCAGAATCAGGGTCCGCGAATAGAAGACCCAACACTTCATTGCGGGTAAGCTTTATTGATGCCGTTAGAAAATAATAATAATAATCTAATGCAAATACTCGCTGGCATTGACAATATTGCTCTGATAAAATGGCTCACTCGCACACTAGCTCCGCTTTTGTTCGCACTGATTCAATGCGCTCTTGCTCGAAGATTTTGTATAGAAGCATGACGTTTTTGAGTCGGGGATGAAGTATGGCATGTCTGACATCTAGTGTAGGGGAGGTCAAACGAAATTTGACACCCTATTTGACAAAATCGGCCGTTTTATTCAGTGTGCATCTTGTCGAGTAAACTCGACCTTGGCACCTAGAGGGTTAAAGACAAATTTTCAGGTAGGTCTAACATTAGTATTGAGGTAAGAAATACTAAAGACATTTAATAAGGAATCAAATGTAAATTAATATTGGTCTTCCCTGAATAAATTAAATGAGATTAATCCTTACACTAGGGCTGAAATGATTAGTCAACAACGTCGACAATAAAAAAATTGTAGACATATCTTTGTTGTCGAGTAGTCGTTTGATCTCACGTGACCTAATGTAAGGGCCTGCAATATGGCAATTTGACCGCTACGGCGCTGTAGCGCTAGATTGTAATGCAGCCCTTATAAATGTTGCAGTGGTAGAAAACCCAACTAGCAAGATGTGGGAAAGTTTCACAAAACTTCAAACTAAGGCTGCGTCTCAATCAGCTCCTAGTTCAGTAGTCAGGGCACTGATCAGGGATCAGCCCATTGACTCTTGTCCTGATCAGTGCCCTGACTACTGAACTAGGAGCTGATTGAGACGCGAAGGCGAAACTTTTCATGGGAGCACAACGTGCATGTTGGAGCACTTAAAGAGGAAACGACTAACTAACTTGTGGTAAATCTCTTTATTAGAGAATGCAATACTAATAATAATTGTAATGATATTAACAATAATAATATAATTGCAGTAATGTGATGATTTATTTAGCATAGAACAAAGTTTGATCGAGCTTGGAGTCAGGACTGTTTTTATTATTATAACACTATTAGGTGTTATAGTCTCATCACTTGCCTGTATTTTGTTCCATATGCATGAAGACTTACAAAAGGCGATGTTAGGAAGAATATAATGTTAGTTACTTTTTCATACTGTTAATTAAAAGGTGAATGAGAATTTGCAGATTATTCTTTGTGTCCCGAAGTAACTGTGCTCTTTTTCAGTTCTAAGAAAAGCAGTGGGCCTATTATTATTTTTATTTATTTTTTTTACAAATGAAGCTCTTAAAGGGATAGTTCACCCAAAAATGAAAATTCTGTCATTTACTCGCCCTCAAGTTGTTCCAAACCTGTATGAGTTTCTTTGTTCTGCTGAACACAAAGGAAGATATTTTGAAGAATGTTTGTAACAAAGCAGATTGACTACCATAGTATTTTCCCCCTACTATGGTAATCTGCTTGGTTACAAACATTCTTCAAAATATCTTCCTTTGTGTTCAGCAGAACAAAGAAACTCATACAGGTTTGGAACAACTTGAGGGCGAGTAAATGACAGAATTTTCATTTTTGGGTGAACTATGCCTTTTAATACTGCTGCCAAGAGATGTTTACATTCAAAATATATATATATTTTTGTCTGTAATGCAGCTAATTTTTGTTTTATTATTATTATTATTATTCTTTTCAATTGTAAGAGAACAGAATATTTAAACAATGCTTAGAGAGCATTTGTGTGTGATTTGAGTTCTGAGAACTTTGCTCAAAGTTCATTAAAACATCCATTTCAAAAGTTGAAGTGATTTTCTTTTTATATATATATATTATAGTTAGAATATGTATAACTCAATGTTTTATCTAATTGGGAAAGCTGAATAATCGTTCAAAATGCACTGATTAGTCGTCGACGACAATAACAATTGTCGACGATTAGTCGATTAATCGTTCTTATAATCGTTAGATTAATTGATTATCAAAATAATCGTTTGTTGCAGCCCTACCTTACTCTTAAGGTTTCAAAAGTTAGTCATTCAAGAGCAGCGAGTGTCATAAAGGTTAATCAAACAACACAAGACAAAGAGAAACTCAGAGACCGCAGCAGTTTATTCGACTGCTGTCACTTTAAGAGCGAACACTGATACGGTTACATGCAGTTGCACAAATGTTCACTCGCGAGTCACGACGGGTTTTACGTGCATACTCGTCAAGACGGTTTATTTAGTACATACATTTGTGTGTATTTGACCATTTTAGAGCAATTTGTACTCGCAAGCTTTTTGTGAGATGGCCTGTGTGTGTGCGGAGCGGTTTGAACACTGGAAAGACTTAAAAATGAATGCAAATGATAAACTTTAGTGATGTTGCGACACTGCCTCGATTGTGCAAGTGGCAAATCCTGTGTCAACTGTGCAGCTAGATTTTAGCGCTGATGTGAAGCCATTTGAGCATTTTGAAAGGGAGAGAGAGAGCGCGCGCACAGTGATTCACTCGCGCTGTTTGAGAACTTGCATCTCACTGAAAGTTTTCCTTTTGCGCCTTTGGTTGCAATACTTATCACATATGTTGCACTTTGCTGACTCGGCATCCACTTTTTTAAAGTGTAGCCACACTTTAGACCTCTTTGGCATTGTAAAACGATGTGTTAGAAACGCATGAGAAAAAAACATCTACAGTTGTGTTGTGTGACTGCGAGTCCTTCAGAAATCCTCCCTGTCACGTGGTGGTGGACAGCCAATCGCCGGTGCTTTAGGTCCTTACATGCAAGTATGCTACAGGCTCACACAGACACAGCCGCTAGGCTTTTGGCACCGAAAGAGACAACATTTTTCGATGCTCATAGTATCAGAGTTTTTAATTCGATACCATAAAAGTATCGCCTTTCGGTGCCCAGCCCTAGTGAAGAGCAAACTTATCTTCCACAGGGTCAAGAACTTTAGGCTTTGTTTGACTATGTACTGCAAGAGAAAGCGAAGCTAAAAATCTCCGGCGTGTATGAAATGCTCTTTACACACAAACCTGACGCACATCAAGTCTAATAACAGGCACAAACTGGTGTTAAATAGAATTTGAAGTAAACTGTATCTGTCCTACACCGATTTCTACTTTACCATAGTAAATGATGCAAATATACTCCTAATTAAAAGCAAACAAATGGAAGAAAAGTGTATAATCCGCTGTGAGAGACGTAAATGAAGATTTTGGGAAATAAGAGATTCCATGTCCAGTAGAATAAAATGGAGTAAGCCTATTGTTAAATTCGTGGAAAATCGGGTGACCAGATCGCAAAACGTAGGCAAAGCTTAAAGGTCCCATGGCATGAAATTTTCATTTTATGAGGTTTTTCAACATTAATATGAGTTCCCCTAGCCTGAATATTGTCCCCAAGTGGATAGAAATGTTGATCGGTGTAAACCCGAGTTCTGGCTGTCTCTCTCTGCCTTTGAGAAAATGACAGGCCAGACGAGCCAATCCTGAAGTCTCCTGTTTTGACGTCCAAGCAGGAACGGTTACCTCCCTTTCCTCCGCCCAGAGAATCTGGCACGCCCATGCAAACACTCGAGATCATTAACGTTACTTGTGAACGCTGGCAGTTTCTCAGTGTTTGGATGTACAAATGAAAACAGAAGTCTTTTTTCAGTTCCTTCTGATCTGTGATCAGTGATCTCTTATGTGTAGCTAATTATTTATTATTCGTGCACATGCAGCGGCTTCTCTCTCTCCAGACAGAACGGTGTTTTCGTGTTTTCTATCTTGTGAGTCAGTGTTTTTGTACATCCTCGTCGCGTCTACCGGTTCTAAAATGTGCATACAGTCATGAGTTTCTGCTCAACATCGGCCTCACACACGCCGAAGCTCGGGCTGCACTGACCGGTCGGCCTTCAACATCCCCGACCCCCAGTACTGCATCTGGCCCACAGCGGAGGCACCAAACGCGGCATGAGATTAAGCAGACGGGGGGTAAGCATGAGCATATCTGGGCTAGGCTAGCCATCTTTCCCCACAATAAACTGGATTACATTCGATTACTGTTGTTGTGTCTTTGTTTGCGCTGTGTAACGTTACTCAATGCGCGTCACTGACGCTATTCATATGATTGGAACATATCTAGAAATAATGCTATACTCAACACTTACTAACTCGTTCATCTCGCTGTAATGGTACATTGCATGTGTTACAAAGTTGGTAATAATGATGAAGACGGACTCGGCGTGACTGGGACTCGTGTTTATTCAGAACTCTCAGATACAAACACAGTAAACTCGCGCTGACTGACAGCGCTCTCATAACTCAGAAGTTACTATAAATAACTTTGTTAGCAATCGCTCCGTCTCCATGATGTCCGGTTCGCGAACGAATCATTCTTTTGAATCGGTTCTTTTTAGTGAACCGAACCAGTTCACCAAATCGGACTGAATCGTTCTAAACGGTTCGCGTCTCGAGTCAGCGCTGATCCATCATTTACTAAAGTTACTAACTTTCTGACATGAGTGACAGCCCCTCCGACTAGAAATAAACTAATAACCTGAAGTATATGCTAGTAACTACAACAGTTCACCGTGAACTGAGACATGCTGAGAACTGATGAGAAGTGAACTCGGGTCCATCCGTCTGTGCCTCGTTAAACCACGCCCCCTCCGCTCATTTAAAATGCAAAGATGTCAGCCAATCACAACAGTGGGCGTTTTTACTGAAGTCTCACAGCAGACACGCCTCTTGAAGCAGGGCATTCAGCCACAGGGCAAACAGCAGTATGGAAAAAATGCTTTTTATTTCTAAATTATGACATTTTATGATGTAAAAATCATACTAACAATATAAGTACACCTCAGGAAACACTATAAAATAATAGAAAAATGCCATGCCATGGGACCTTTAAAGTCCCTGTAAAGGCAATTCTGAGATTTGTTTCTAAACGCATTATAAATGTTAGAAATGTATTGCTGAAACGCATTACAAAGACTGAACTATGTAGTACTGAATTCAGAAGTTAGACCGCTAAACAGTTTTTTACCGTTGCTGTGTTCAGGATTTTCTGGGCAGGGCTAAAACGGTTGCTCGATATCGTACTGGAGTCCCCGAGCCTCTCCCTCCCTAACACGATCATAACTAGAGCGCATTCGCATCAGTTTGCCCGCTTGATCGCGAGTTACTGTCAGTACTGTTAGTTACTACAGCCTACAACTTACAAAACAGCTATCAAAACAAAAACGATGATCAAGAAGAGTTGGATTAATTTAGTGAACAGCTACCTTGATGGAGAGCTGAGGATCACCACTGACACCTGCCTCTGCAGTGACTTTACACCGGATCGTTTTACACACTTTCACCAGAGAGTTTATCAAGTTTTTGATAAGCTTGGCGGATTTTTTTTATGATTCAATTTGGCTGGGTGGTTAATAACACATTTATCTGTGGCGTGAGAAACTCAGAACACATGTTTAGTTTTGACTTTACAGGGACTTTAAATTTGGCTCACCTCACAAAGCTTCCCTCTCGTTCGGCATGAATCCATGTTTCCATGGCTGCGATGTAACATTTAATTGCAAACCTATTATTTATTTTGAAAATAAAGCTTTGTGCTTCACTCGTGTCATAATATTCACTAGGGCTGTAATCTCCCGGTCGATTATTAGTCTATACGTTCTGGCTCGACCATTTTTTTGCCGCGTTCATTTCATCAGTTTTGCAGCGCCGCGTTCATTTCATCAGGTGGAAAGCACTAATTGCTAATGGGGGTGTTTTCAGAGCAGCCCTGTTTCACAGGTAACAGTCTGTCTTCAGAACACCCCCTTGTTTCCACTTCTTTTGGATTAGCCCAACCCACTGGAGAAGAGAGACAGATTGAAGTAGGCTAGTTTGCTGTATATTATTTATTTAATTGTGAGCGTTTTTTCTGCTCTTGATCTGGCTTGTTTAATAAATATTCCTTGTTCCTTATTAAAGTGGACGTGCCTTTTGTGTTTAAGAGTAAAAGCTTTAAGTTAATCATAGTCTATTCGTGTCTCAGCCGCGAAGCTGAGCTCCTGTTCGAGCTGCACAGAGCGGCTGAAATGATAGTGTCTGTCAGTTAGTATAATACATATGACAAAAACAATTGTCTAAATTATGTTGCATATTCCTCAAAAGTTCTTGTGATGATATCACTAGTTGACAACATAGTCTATGATTTCCAAAAATATAGTACTATGAAATTGCGCAGGTGCACGTGATGCAACGCTGTCAGAGCCGACAGACTCGTGTGTCAGACTCATTTCAGTGCAAAATAATTAGGTCAGAAACTATTTAATATACTGCAAATAGCCTACTAGTTTATGTTTATTTATAATTAATTTAGGCAGACAACAAGGCTACCAAGTACTGCGCACAGTGCGCAGCCAATTCATTTAACTTTTTTTTTTTTTCTAACGTAGATTTTTAGTCGAAAATGTCAGGACTTCAGTTGACCAAGATTTTCTTTGGTTGATTACAGCCCTAATATTCACATAAAACAGCATTCACATACAAAAACACAGTGCTACTCAGCCCATCACGTGGTGCGGTTGTCATGTTTACCGGCACAGCCCTATATAGCACACGTGTCATTTAGGAGAAATGCAGGATACTCTTCAGTGAAAACGCCTAGTGCGTCCGTCTGTCCGTCCATCCAGCACTGCAGTTCAGCTTGACTTCTCATTCCTGTTCATGTGTATGTGAGGTGTGTTTGTCATGTATGATGCAAAACCATTGGATCAATCGATGATCTGCATTATAGATCAATAATTTACCTGCATTATAGATCAATAATTTACCTGCATTCTGTTATTTCTAGAAGTTGTTAGAGCTGACCAAGTTGTTTGTTTTTGGACCACAGACCCCGAGGTGGTGGCGGCCCAGGCGGACCCCGAAAGCAGAAGGAACTTCCCACAGAGCCGCCCTACACAGCGTATGTCGGCAACCTGCCCTTCAACACAGTGCAAGGAGACATAGATGCCATTTTCAAAGACCTCAGCGTCAGGAGCGTTCGACTAGTCCGAGACAAAGAGACAGACAAGTTCAAAGGTGGGCTGTTCTTTGCGCCACAGTGCACGTTTCATACTTCTCATACTTGGTTTTAGGAATCCCCCAAGGGTTAAACTTTGTGCTGCAGGCATGAGTTATACCTCAAAATGTGTGGCTAGTTTATCTTCCTGTTGGGAAGAACGTGGCTCAAGCGATGGCCAGGTCATGGGTTTGATCCTAAAGGAAACTGCATGCTGTTAAAACATTATTTGAAAGTATCAAATCAATTAAATGGTCAATTGTTTTCTTGCTCCAGGTTTCTGTTATGTAGAGTTTGATGACTTGGAATCTCTAAAAGAGGCTTTGACGTATGATGGCGCTGTAAGTCACTTAATTACACTATTTATTCAGTTGTTTTTTTACTATCATCAAAGGCAGAAGTAATGAAGGGGGGGGTTATGTGTCATCATTATGACTGGAAATGCACCGTTCAATAGTTTGAGGTCAGTAAGCAGTGAAGCACCACTGTTGTAGAAACATTGCAGAAATGAGAATACAGCTTTGGTGAGCGTTGAAAGCGACCCCAAACTTTTGAATGGTAGTGTACGGTTTGATATATTGTGTATTCCTGATTATGTGCTTTCACAGCTACTAGGCGACCGATCTTTGAGGGTGGATATCGCAGAGGGCCGAAAGCAAGAACGTGGCGCAGGAGGCTTTGGCTTCCGGAAAGACGACAGAGGTACTGTGTGTGTGGGATACTCCTGACAGTCATTAGCACAGTCTTTTATCTTACACTTCTGTTAGTGCTGTTTACTCACACTGGAGCATGTTTTTCTGTTGGTATTTGTGCATGTTGTAAGTTGTTTCTCTTTCAATCTCAGGAAAATGAGCATGGCTAGGGCTGGTGGTCCGGTTTTATTTGCAGAAGAATTGTCAACCGGTAGATATCCTGTCACACTCTGTATAGTGTATAGCATAATTTATTATTAAAATATGATAATAAATTGTGGTACCCAATTTTAAACTCATCACATCCAATAGTGAAAGTTGGCATGAAATGGCATTTCATCCTATGGACCATTTTTACAGACCGGGATGCGTTTCCACAGTTAAATCTTGCATATAACTTGGATATAATTGTTTTTAATTGAATGTAGGCCTGTCGTGATTGGTCGATATAATCGACTGCGTCGATGCTGTTATTTAGTTGACGTCAATATTTTTAGTCGACTGGGTAAGTTCGGATATGAAATTGTATTAGTACCGGTACTTTAAAAACGACAGCACTCTAATAAGAGCTGTATTTCTTAATTTGCGTCGATGTGTGACAGCAGGAGTGAGGACGTGTGTGTGTGAGCTCTGGTTCAACCGTTCACTAAACAATGGAAGCAGAACAGTCAAATATATACACGCAGCTCAGGAAAAAGAAAGCAACAGAAAAGTGCTCGCGCCACCTTTCACTCAGACAGATCGTGATGCCAGTTTCGTGGATTATTGGGTTTGAATGATAAACAAAATCTGTAAAAATGCACATCCTGGCGAGTATTAGAGCCCGACCGATATATCGGCGGGCCGATATTATCGGCCGATATTAGGCTTTTTCCAAACTATCGGTATCGGCATTTATGATGGCCGATAAATGAATATTTTTAAAAAAATAAAAAAAACCGGACGAAACACCGCTCAAACACATTGAGTGTTGGCGTTTCATAGTTTGTCCACCAGAGGGCACCCTACAACGTGCCGGCTGGCAACACCACCAGCTGATCCAGCAGAGTCATGCTGAGCTTCAGCGCTGTGAGCATTGCATTCACAACACAGATCATCCTTGAAGTGCATGTAAGTTGGCAACGAGCCATACATTGCTTGAATTGAATAACAATTAAAAGAACATCCCCATCAGTTCTCTTAACTCAAATAACATGACAATTTGTAACTGCCAAGTCCAGTTTTGCTGTTACATGTAAGCCAAGAGAGCTGGTAATTACGCTAGGTTACAGTTGACTGACTAAGTTTAACTCGGACAATGTGACTGAATAAGATGTATTTCTTTAATAGTCTGACAGTTTGACAGCATGAGACATATCATCTCTCCCCTGCCCGTTATTTTGAAAAAGTATACATATTTCTAAATTATAACTTATCATAGACGCTAACCACAAAGCTAGCTAATGCCATGGCTATCAGTGGGAGACCGCTAACATTAATGCGCCTTGGAAATCACAACAAACTTATTCTGCCTAAATAAAGTAATGATTACTGTATTTATAACTAGTATATTTGTAGTACCAGTCCCTGCATTGTAAATCATAAGTTAGGCTCGTGAAGAGTGAACGAAAGTGCGTGACTTCATTCAGACGCAGCATTAACAAGTCAAATAATGGATTTACTGCATCATCATAAGTAGTAGATTTTAGAAGGCAGGCAGCAAATGATGATTGAAAATGGTTTGTTGTAGCTTGATGGATAGAATTAAAAGAGTGCATGTAAAGGGATAAGCAAGTTGACATTGTAATTATAAGGTGGCTCATATTTATACTGTATATAGTTTATATTTTGCTGTTGTTGTTATTTATCAGAACTTCTAGAACTTAACTGAATATTTTTTTCCAGTCTTGCTCAAAGTTATATTTATAAAGCTTACCACATCTATTAATACTGGTAACTTAGATTTTTTGTTTTTGTTATTGTGTTTTCGTCCAAACGACTTTAAGTTTCATATCTTAAGTTTGTATTTTTATACATTTTATTTATCAGAACTTTAATATATTTTTATGTTCCTCTGTTCTGTTGTGACAATAAAACAAGTTTATTTTTAAACTGCATTATCATGTTATTTTAGAGAGGCTGAGGGATCATGAATAACTACTTATAACTAATGTATAAGGGAAATCTGTTTGTGTTTTTTACGCGTTTCTGTTATTTTATTTATTTATTTTTAATATATATCGGCTGATATATCGGAATATCGGATTTTTAAGTGACCAAATATTTGTATCGGTATCGGCCTTAAAAATCCTTTATCGGTCGGGCTCTAGCGAGTATAGACCCTTTTCACATTTCCGGGTTTCTCAGAGCGGAAGTCGTCATAGTTGAATTAAATATTATAGCTGTGAATGAGAGAATACATTCAATATTTTTTTTGTGCCCATTTGCTCACATAGCAAAAGAAAAACGCCACAGTAGTGATTACACAACTTTCAAAAAGAGGAACAAAATAGAGTGAGATTGATAACGTCAGTGAAAAGAGAGAAATATGTTAATTTTTACCATCACTCCCATAGACGCTATTACTAAACACCCTCACAGCAGCGGTAACTTTTTTTAATTGTAATTTGATGCAGAAGTAATAAAATACAAATTATTAGTGTTATAAATGTACCAGGGCTGTACGTTAACTTTTTTTGCACATAGCACTGGTGCTACAGAGGCTGAAAGTTTTGTAGCACAGCCCACAAAATTGTAGCACATGTATAAAATGTCTGTTACCATGTCTGAAAAATGCAAAAAGTGCTATACCATACAAATATTTAAGAATAAAAATAATAATAATAATAATTATTATTATTATTATATTTTACAGAAAACATAAATCATTAGAAAGGTCCAAGGTTTTATAATAAAATATTAAATTATGATCAGAAAATGTGACTAATGTCTTAATTTTTTATTTTTTTTTATCTTATGTATTCACTGAGAAAAAAGTACTGTACACGTCTCTACACCGCGAATCTATCACTGTACTGCAGAATATTATAAAATAATATAATTTCTGCCTCATTCTGTGATGTGAAGCCTGTCAGATTACAAAAGTAGGTTATTTCAAACACTCGATTAAATGTTCTCTTTTGTTGCGACAGGCCTACATTCAATTAAAAACAATTATATCCAAGTTATATGCAAGAATTAACTGTGGAAACGCATCCCAGTCTGTAATAATGAAAAATGAAATGCCATTTCATGCCAACTTTCACTATTGGATGTGATGAGTTTAAAATTGGGTACCACAATTTATCACGCATATGCGCGAATGCACTAGTATCCAAGGTAAATCATCAACACCATCATCCCTTACATGTGTTTTATTGAACTAAATGCATTGTAAATATGCTAAAACACATATGCAGGTTACGTTTCTTCCTGAACAAGTGCGCACCCGAGTCCGAGTTGCTTTCACATTCACGTGAATCGCGGGACAGTTCGAGTGCCACCTCCTTCTCTGGTTCTGTACCCCGGTGCGCACAGAGCCATTGACAGCTTTTACATTAGCAATTTTTCATGCAAACCGTGCCCCTTTTCGAACTAAAATGCCAAGGACTCCATCTCACAGTGCATGCAGAGATTGAGCAGCATTTATTGCGAACCGATCGATCCGCCCTAAACGCTGCGCTTCATCTGCACATTTATTTATTTAAAAATTGAAGCGATTTTCATAATTTCACAAAGACAAATCTCGATTTTGGTTTAATTTCAGTCAGTCGTGCAGCCCTAGATTAACCTCACACGAGCACAAAACAAATTCTCCCTTCACTCAAACGAGCTCTGTCTCGCATGCTAAACTGTATCGCACGTGTGCTACTGGGGTAAATATATTAATCGCACATGTATGTCGCACTGTACAGCCCTGTGTACATATATATTTTTAAAAAACGAAAATACAAAAAACATTGCAGGATTTACGCTCGATCAAGCCGTTAAGTACACAGTCTTGAACTCTGTCTTTTTGTCTGATTTTTAAATACTTTTTATCTTCAAATCAAAGTTTGTAATGTTATGATTAAAGGGTTAGTTCACCCAAAAATGAAAATTCTGTCAGTAATTACTCACCCTCATGTTGTTCCAACCATGTAAGACCTTCGTTCATCTTCGGAACATAATTTAGTATATTTTTGATGAAATCTGAGAGCTGTCTCACTCCTCCATAGGCTTTCAGAGGGAATGAAACTTGATGGCCCAGAATAGTAAGTAAAAACGTCATTTAAGGAGTCCAAATGACTACAGTGGCTCTGTATTAAGTCTATCATGCGACGAAAATACTTTTTGAGCGGAAAAACAACAAAAATAACGACTTTATCCCACTATTTATCCCACTATATACTCTCTGACGAGAGTTCGCGGAACTCGCGCATGCGTCGTGGCACTCCCGCGAACCCTCGTCAGAGGCTCAAATTGAACAATAATAGTGGGATAAAGTCGTTATTTTTGTTGTTTTTCCGCTCAAAAAGTATTTTCGTCGCATGATAGACTTAATACAGAGCCACTGTAGTCATTTGGACTCCTTAAATGACGTTTTTACTTACTATTCTGGGCCATCAAGTTTCAGTCCCTCTGAAAGCCTATGGAGGAGTGAGACAGCTCTCAGATTTCATCAAAAATATACTAAATTATGTTCCGAAGATGAACGAAGGTCTTACATGGTTGGAACAACATGAGGGTGAGTAATTACTGACAGAATTTTCAATTTTGGGTGAACTAACCCTTTAAGGCTCGCCTTGACTAAAGGTTTTTTGACTAATCGAGTGTTTATATTAATAACCTATAAATCATAATAATGATTTAATCTTAATCAGCGCTCAAGCCCACGCATAAAGCGTAATGATTATGAATGCGGTGTGAAAAAACAGCAAGGAGACTGTCTGTCTGAACATTTTAATAATTGTATAGTCTCTGCTGCCGAAAACACAGAAAACAATTGACGATGCTGACTCTCAGCTCTGCCGTTGTGGATGTGCCTGTATGCACGTTTCACGATTACATAATCTGAGAATTTTTGTTTTCCACATGACTTGGTGAATTTAAAAGTAGACATTTCAATCTTTCTATAGATATTTCTCATGTCTGTGAGGCAAGTGTACGCTGAGTTTTGGTTCATTTATGTGCTCAAGTTCACTGAGAACGAGACAACAAAGCGCATCCTGATTGTTTTCATTATTTTACAAAATCACAATGTTTTGGTTTTTATTGCAAGTTTACAGAAATAAAAGTTGACCATTTACAGTTTGAATTACTCTTGTATGACCAAAAATGATCAGACAAGCGTATTTAGTGCACATTTAGTTGGAGCGAGCAGACATGTAAAGCTGCTACTACTTGCAAGAAATAAGCCATATTTGAGTTCATGAATGATGGCCAAATGTTTGGATTTCCTGGCGTTAATGATCTGTCCGTCACAGGTTGCGTGATTTCGCCACTTCCTGTGGAATTTTTTTTTCTGTGACTAAACGACTAATAAAATTTTGGTCGGCCAGGCCTCTTCTAGTGGACTAACAGTTAGTCGACTATTAGGGGGCAGCCCTAGTTATGATTCACCTCGTAGCTGGTTGGCTTGGTTCATGGCTTATAACTCTTTAACAGGCTTTTTTTTTTATTTTTAATCCCTATGGGAAACATGAATGGAAGAGACCTGCGTCGCTGAAAAAGTGGGCGGGAACTTATGCACTCTATGGTGGTAAAAATATCCACACTTCTTGGCGAATAATCAGAAAAAATAAACTTGAGTGAAGACTTTTGCTTGTCATGTAAACACCTTACTCTTGATATTGTAAAAAGAAATCACATTATTGGTGCACATGTAAAAGTCATTAGGAATATAAATTGTTCACGGTTGCTAAAAAACCTAGAATTAATTCGATGGCATGTGCATATCATGTGTTTTACAATGTGCATGCCACATTCTATCAAATTTGCCATTTCATAATGTTTTCTTGTTTTTTTTTAATTTTTATTTTATTTTTTTACTCTAGCTGTTTTAGACTTTTGAGTAATTTTAATATGCAGAAATTTGATATTGTGACCTGTCGTAACCAAGGTTTTGGCCTTACCACCAGTCCCTAATCAATGCTCAATAATACCTGGTGTCTTCTGTCTCTTCTTAACTGTTCTGCTTTGTTTAATTGTATATTACTGCAAAACTTCACTGCTCATACTACACAAACAGTGCATTTCTTTAGCTGGGCTTTCCGCATTTTCATTGTTCATGTGTACATATTTCATCTTCAGATCTTTTTCTTCTTTTCTGTGTTTCACCCCTCAATAGAGAAGCTCTTTATAGCTCTTTCCTTCCCCTTTAACAAACGGAGTGCTTTCCGATAGGCTACACTTTCCTGTCCAGCTGGTGTCTTCCTGTGCGCAGTGTTGGCAGATGATCTGATTGGTTCAGTAGAAGCGTTATCTGGGTGGGCCTCTCTTTCACCCTGATCTCGCCTTTTGAATTGTTGCCCCTATTAAAAAGCCCCCCTGTCCCTTTCAGGCCGTGGTGGCTCACGTGGGGCCAGAGGAGGGGGACGTGACCCCAGAGACGACTACGACCAGTCTGGAGGAGGTGCGACGAGTGAATTGGGCAAGAATTCGATCCATTGGGTTTAAGCTTTTAGATCTTATTTTGTTTGTTTTTTTTGTGCAAGAATCTGAGGACACGTCTGTGGTATGCTTTTACCACAGATAATTCAGAGGTGTTCCTCCTTTTGTGGAAATGAACAGAAAACATGTTTACAAATTAATACGCTCAATGAACGCCTAGTAAGCAAGGGAGCATGAAGAAAATTAAGCCTTAGGTTTGTGATGTTTTAGGACAAGATTAAAAATGAATTTAATAACCCTCTACACACGCCTTGGCAATAGATTCGCTGTTGGCTAGTACAATTTGTTTTGTTTACTCGCCAGGCTGATATACTATTTTATTCCACCGAATCAGCTTATCTTTGTAAAATGGCACAGCTTTTTAAATATCTGAACGTACACTCTTAACGTCAGTCAATCAAGCATTATATTATGATAATCAAGTACAATTTAGAACTAAAATAACCGTATGAATGCATATTTGTTATTTTAACTGAACTTAGGACTGGTGATGGTGCTTAAGATATTGTTGGTCATTCAGTGTTTCTGTATAAATAAATGGGCAATAGAGAATAATTATTATTATTAAAAGATGATAATTCTACGTACTAAAGATTGATGAGCTGCTGGGTTCAAGAATATGAATCACGTTGTCAGCATTCACCCGAACTGATTTGCTGAAATCAAAACAGTGAAGGTAATAGATGAGAGCCAGCCATTTGCGCTTTAGTTCCGCCCACTACCGGAGAAACCAGCATATCTTCTACTTGTTCTTAAAAGCTGAATAATTCCAAAAGAACTGTCATTTTGACAGGAAAATACAGCAAAGAATATCGTTTACATGTAGCGTGTTGACTCTGTATGGTATGGAAGACACTCTCTCGCTCTCGTTGGGTGTGTGAGAAACACAGCTAGTGCTCTCAGCAAAGCGACGGAGATTTGTGCACCTTCACACTAGAGTTTATGGTACGTCAAATACAGGTACGCTCTGCATCCATTGAGCTGAATTGAAATGGTACAGATCACTTGACGGGGAGCGAAACTGCTCAGGGTTCAGCGGGTGAAAATATATCTGTTAATCTGAAAATATGCTAAATTTATACTTGGCCTCTAACACACACACTGGCCAGTAAAATCTAAGAATTTATTAGCCAATGGCTGATAATGACATTATTTAGGCACCCGGAGTGAAGATTTACACTCATTGTAGAGGGTTGAATAATAAGCAAATGCTTAAAAATAACTGACATTACTCTATTACAGAAAACATGATTCGTTCTATTTTACAAACTGGGGGAGCAGTCAAAACGAACATAAACCTTATTGAAAAAAAATAACCCGGAATATTTCCAGACATAAATGTAACCCCGCCAGAGGACTTGCATTATTAGCAGGATACTTGGTATTGTCTGTCTGTGTGTCTTGTTTATGGCTTTTTCATACATTTCAAGTTTATTTTTGAACATTGATCTCTCAGGGACTCCATCTCATTGCCATCAGTCATGTTGTCAGCAGAGTCTCCCTGCTGCTGTGCAGTCAAATGTCCTCCCTAATTGAAGTTGTCTATAAATACTGATCTAGGATCAGGCTTCTCACTAGTCTTAACTTCTTGCTCCGAGCCTTTCCTGTATTAGTATTTTGGCCCAACTTTGCAGTGGAATGGGAGAGTGAAGCACCAGTTACTTACACGCTTTTTCCCCCCACAGGATTTAGAGATGACGACTTCATGGGTGGGAGGAGTCGAGGAGGCGGTCGCCCTGCTGACAGAAGGGGGGGTGCAGGCGGAGGTGGAGGTGGAGGTGGAGGTGGAGGCATGGGACGCTTCAGAGAGGGACCTCCTCGCGGAGCCTCAACAGACTTCAGAGAACCTTCTGACGGTGTCACAGATTTATTCATTTTAAAAAGCCAGATCCCTTTATGGCCCTGTTAACACCTGGTATTAAGATGTGTTTTGCTTGATCGGATCACAAGTGGACAAGGGAGACACATTCCCGTTTACACCTGGTGTTTTAATCCGTCTCTTTTTGACCACTTCTGTCCTGATTTCTTAAAGGACTGGGGTCTATGGGCGGGTAAATGAATGGGATATTCAGATCTTTCGATCTAATAGATAAAATAAGCTCGCGCAATTTGCATATGAACGCGCCTGGAGACGATGGAAAAACATACAGAGAGCATCAGCTTTCGTTTCTGCTCTGACAGCCACAAGACCAGCTGAACACTGTGAGTGTGTGTTAGAAATCAGGAATGGTGAGAGAACTTGTGCTTGGTACGTTTTCCGTCTTCAATCCAAACTTAGGTCTCCAGCTGACTATCCCGTCTGGCTAGTGCACTTCACATAATGCTTATGCATGTGTCTACACTACAAAAGCAATCCAGTCAAACGTGTTTTCGACTACCTCTGAAAGCGGTCAAGCTCAACATTTTAGACCCCATTTACACCTGTATAGCATCATCCACTTGTGATCCTAATGACCAAAACTCATCTTAAAGGGATAGTTCACCCAAAAATTAAAATTCGGTCATTATTTACTCACCCTCAAGTTGTTCCAAACCTGTATGAGTTTCTTTGTCCTGCTGAACACAAAAGAAGATATTTTGAAGAATGTTTGTAACCAAGCAGATTACCATAGAGCAGGGGTGGGCAATTCCAATCCTCGAGGGCCACTGTCCTGAAGAGTTTAGCTCCAACCCTAATCAAACACACCTGAACCATCTAATCAATGTCTTAAGGATTACTAGAAGGCTACAGGCAGGTGAATTTTATCAGGGTTGGAGCTAAATTCTGCTGGACAGTGGCCCTTGAGGACTGGAATTTCTGGCCCCTGCCATAGAAAAAAAACTGGTAGTCAATGGTTGCTCTATCTGCTTTGTTAAATATCTGCTAAAATATCATATTTTGTGTTCAGTAGAACAAAGAAACTCATAAGTTTGGAACAACTTGAGGGTGAGACTTTTCATTTTGGGGTAAACTATCCCTTTTAATACCAGGTATAAACAAGGGCCTATATGTGCTTTAGTCAACATGAAATCTTTATGGACCCCATTTACACTTAAAGGGATAGTTCACCAAAAAATGAAAGTTACCCAATGATTTACTCACCCACATGCCACCCTAGGTGTATATGACCATTCTTCTTTCAAACGAATACAATCGGAGTTATATTAAAAATGTCCTGGTTAATCCAAGCATTATAATGGCAGTGAATGGGAGCCCAAAATTTGGAGCACAAAAAGGTGCATCCATCCATCCTTCCATCACAAACATACTCCACACGGCTCTGGGTGGGGGTTAATAAAGGCCTTATGAAGCGAAGTAAAATATCTAGCTCCCACCAGACCGCCTTCCATATTCAACTTACGAAAAAAGTGTAATGCCTCGCGCAGTTCAAAACGCTTGCGCTACGTCATACGTCGCGCCAGTTACGCTTTTTCCGTAAATTGAAAAATTGAGAACTTTTTCAAACTTTCTGGTCTGGCTTTCTCAAGCCAACTTCAAAGTTTGTCATCAAACTTTACACATCTAGTTAATATCTGCCATCATTCTGGTCTGGAACGCCTACTTTTCATGATCCAGTCAATTCCCACTGAATAAAGTCAAGTTCCGCTCAGCTTTTTCCCTTTAATATTCTGCTTCGCTCTAATATTTCTGCACCAGTAAAATGGGTTGCAGAGACCATTTCATGTTGAATTTGAGTTATTGACACTACATTTCACCACGACATCATCTAATGTGTCGATTATGTTGATTTTTTTCCACAGAGGAAAGAGCGCAGAGACCGAAGCTACAGCTGAAGCCACGTACAGTGGCAGGTCCCCTTAACCAAGTGGCCAACCCCAACTCGGCCATCTTTGGGGGTGCCAAACCCAGGGAGGAGGTAATTCCCAAAGACAAACACTAAGAGACTGCAGCCTCCCTCACCGCTCCAGAAGGAAGGAAAGAAGGGAGGGAGAGAGAAAGAAGGGGAGGGATCTACGGGGAGGGAAGGGCGAGGCACAGGGACAACGACGACGACAAAAAAAACGTGTCATGCCAATGGGAATGTGATATGGCCTCTATCATTCCTACCTGTTAGAGATGAACGGAGTCCCTACTTCTGAATTCAGATCGCGCGGCTATATATTTATTCAATGGGGGAAAAAATACACAAGACCACGGCCACATCGATCGACCGTCATGACATCTGCGCACACCAACGAGCAGCTCGTGAATGCATGGCAAAACTGTTTAACAATGGTTTTATGTCCACCTTTGCTTCCCTGTAATTAGTGCCTGCTCTGTACTGTAGTTTTCGTCGGGGGAAAGTTCTTTCACATCCTTGGTGAGATCCGAAAGGCTTTTTTGTTTTGTTTTTGGAGCTGCTCTCTTAAATGGAATGGAAACTGATTTTAAATGTTTCTTTGGCTCGTTTTATAGACGTAGACACACCGAGCCCTTTTATCGTGCAAAATACGATGCTTGGTTTGTGCGCTTTTTATTGCGGGGCAGCTAGCTAGCGTTTCCACAGGTTGACATTCAATTCATATTAGCGTTCGCCAAAAGCAGTATTAGGTTTATTGGATTGAACTACCATAGTTTTGCATTTTGTTCGTTGGATTTTTGATGGACTGCACTTTCTTTTGTTGTTGTTGTTTTTGTGATTTTCAAAAAAGGCACGAGTTCTTTGACGGTTTCAGACGAGTTTTCCCAATTGAACACGTACGCAAACCCTCAAACGCACACTGGATTGTACATGTGGTGCTTGTCCTCTCCCTAGTCCTTATGGTGTCTGTAAATCGGCGTGTTAAAGCACAACGTAGTCCAGTTGTACAGTCGGCGTTGGGTTTCGGAGCCGTGCATCTTGCGATTTGTTAACCGGTAGACCAACGCGAGTTCGACCCACCGCAATCTTCCCGTTAGTGTTGAATTGATTCTAATATTGCTTTGTCAAAATGTTCATGTGCAAATGTCAACTTTTCATCATCTCCTACATTTGGACCCTGTGTAACCACTCTGTTCTTGTTTTGTTTTATGTTTCCGTTCTCTTAAGAATTAATATCTGTGTCAGTGTGGCTGCATTATTCCGGAAGGCTATACTGGATTCTACTGGCTTTGATCACCATAAAATCTTTCAAAGACTTCTCCCAGTGACGTGCAGGCAGGGGCACGAGGTGCTGGTCTCCTCTCGAATCCAAACGAGCCCTCATCCGATTGGCTTAAAAAGCATGTGGAGGGAGGTTTGGGGCTCTTGAAAGGGGGTGGGGCATATTCTTATCTCCGCCTCTGCCTGTCCTCGCTGACTCCTCCCACACGCCTCAAAGAACCCAAACTTGGAGGACAACATCTCCAGGTTGATTTTCCATTGTGTTTAAGGACTTCAAAATATATCTCTCCCTTTCCAAAGTATCTTTGTGTTTCGAATTTGTAGTCACGCGGATGTAATTGCTGCCGTGTGCTTTTTATATTTTGCTCTTTAAATTTCTTTACTGTATTTGAAAATTAAAACGTTGAGCTTGATTCTTAATTAAACCATTTCACAGTGAAGAGCTCTTTTGAATTTGTTTGAATTCTTGCGTTGTCTTTACGAAAGATTTTCCGAACCTGACCAAATCTGGCTCATCCAGAGCTTTCAGGAACAATGTGCCACATATATATATATATTTCATTCATTTAGAAGAGCAACATGCATGCATAAGGTTTGGTTGGTGACACATGGGTCTACAGTCTACAGCGACATCCACAGCTTGACGGCAATGTATTTATTTTCAGGAAAACAAAAAAAAGTAGAAACTATGATCCATAACACCATCAGTACTGCCTTTCCATATGAAGCGTATTGAACAAAAATGAACTGCTAGCACATTTCCAGACTCACCGGTGGTGACGCCGGCCGCTGTACTTTCATCTCCTAGTGGATCGAGTGTAGAGTCCTCATGGGAAATCCATGCAACCCTTCTCTTCGCATTTTACTGGATTATGAGGAAGTTCAAAATTGTTTTCTTACTGTACTATAGAGGTCGGCTGTTTTTATTCTTTTGTTTTTCTTTTCATTTTCCTACACTGTTTATGGCAATAAATTGTATCATCTTACGGTGTTCGAGATGAATGTGTTGACATAGGATAATGGGATGAATTTATTCTGTCCTGTGAAGCTGATGTTTGTGTCATTTAAAATAAAAAATAAAAAGGTTGGGGTGGGGGGAGTTATTTTACCAAAATTCAACATGGCATTTGGTTTATCACAGCAGCTTCAAGTTGGGACAGTGTTATCTTCGTTGGGTTAACAATGGTCTATTCACTGAGTCAAACACAGGAAGTCTTTATTTTCAACATAGGAGACACGTGATGAGTGATTGTTTTGCATATGTAAAGAATAAAAGATTTGATGAGGATACTGGGTTTGGGGTGTCAAATGATCTAAGTGCAAAGAGGACATATGTGGAAACAATGCTCTTTATTGGGTGATTCTCACTTGAGAAAGTTCTCTTTTATTTTTCACCATAAAGAATAAAGTAAGGTTAGTTGTAGGATTGATTAAAAGTTGGAAATGTTCTTCTACTTGGTCAGGGTCGCGCCATATTTAATGTGTGACGGGAATGTAAACAACGCTGTGAGGGGTAGAAAAGGTGTTAAATAGATAGATCTTTGTATGCGAATTTGTCAGATGACAAAACCTTTTTTTTTTTTTAACTGTTGACAAAAACGCCACACATTTTGACACACAAGTTGTGAGATTTGAAAACGACGTAATCTAGGAGCGTCACAGCGGAGTAGCGACAAAATGGCGTCTGCCCTGACTCAAATTTTTACTCGACTTATATCAAATTCTGCCTAAATGTGTAAATATTTGTATTTGAAATATCAGGTTTCAGTGAGATTTTTTTGTCATTATAGTTCAAAAGTATTTGACATTATGAAAATGTCAATTCTGCAAAATACAATGTCTACTTTTTTTTATTGGAAGTTGGGGTTAACATGTTGTGATGCTTTTCTTTACCTGTCCAGGTGGATGTACAACATGCCTATGGCCAATATGGATCACACAGCCCATGAGAAAATTATTATTATTAATTCTTAGTCCAGATTATAAAATGTGGTTGAAATAAATATAAATGGCTATTTATATGTGTTGAGTTAATGGAGTCTCATATAGGCTTCAGGTTAATATGTAAAGTGACTGGAGGGTTGCACATATATGTGATTTCAGCAGAGGTCGCTGCTTTCTACCTAATTTGGCCTATATTTTATCTCAATTAAATGGTTCAGATGATCGCAGAAAATGAACAATCTCTACAATTGGTTTGGTTTTGTATTTAAGCAGTCATTTCTATGAAAGCAGAAATTTTCAAACACTTCATTCAAAATTATAAGTCGATTATTTAACAAAAAATAGGACTAAATGAGTCAAATTCATTGCTAATACTTCCTGTGCTTTTATATAACTTCCTGGAAGATGATATTAAGGCATTTAAGATGGAGCCAAATGGTTGGGTACAATATTTAAAATTAAACTGCTATTAAAGTTTGTCCAGGTATACATGAATGTACAGGTCCAGACCGTTAGAGGCGTGGTCATGTGATGTGTGTTGTTTTCCTCAGCGCTGGCCAGGATGGACCAATCACAGCCATTGCTGCTTAACCGGTAGGTAGCGTTTCTGATTGTTGGTCAGGGACCAATTCGTTGAATAATATATTTAATACGTTAGTTTTAGTTTTCGAATAAAGAAAAAAATAATCGGTTTTTGAACCGTCAGTGCCCCCTAGAGATCTGGAGGACGTAACCTGCAAAAATAATAAATATCCAAATAAACTAAATTCTACATAAATACAGAAGTCTACATATTACTGCATAAATAAACATATTAATCATTAAATGTGCGAGGAGATACATAAATAAATGTTGGGGGAAATTGTTAAAGGAAATACTAAACTGAACTTTACTTTTTTTCCTTTTAAGTGTTTATTCATTGTTGAATGTAGCTCGGTATTTATTTTTCCTTGTAGCAACATTAGTTTTATTTATTTGTCTTGTTTATTTATTAGTCTATGTTACATTTTGTGGAATTATTTGTTTATTTATTTGCGTTTTTATTTTATTTATTGTTTTAGGGGGGTTCTTTTTTTGTTTTTTTAATTTTAAACAACAAAAACTATTTTATGAAAAACAACAATTCACAAAAACAACAAAAATCATATTATGCAGATTTCTTTTTACAATTTTTATTTAATGGTCAGTGGCTCATACATAGACTGTAAAAATTAACGTCAAACGACGTGCGCGTTCTCGTCTTTTGAAAGAAGACGTGCTCGCGCTCCAGTGAACGACTCTACCTCACTAAACCTGAGCGTCACTAACGAACTTCTCGTAATTCGAAACACCGAAAGTGTGTGAGCTCGTCCCAAAGTCGAGCACAAAATGAAAAACTGAAAGTCTTTTCCCAATGTCTTCATTAGTTTGTTAAGGACTATTGATCCGGACAGAGTTTTAACATCTGCGGCTGCGGTTTTCGAGCGCCTTCGTTTCATTTGAGGTAAGTTTAATAACGTCCTCTCGTCTGAATAAAGAGAGTAACGTTAGACACGAATCAAACTCTACTCTCTTTTACTCACACTAGCTTATCTATTGAATGATTTGGACGCTTTAATATCAACTTCTTCACTGTACTTTTCGCCATTAAACTCTTTAGTCTTGTTTTGAGTCGCTTGTGAACGTGTCGCATGATAACTGGGTTAACTTTAACCTTACTTCAGATATGAAACTGTAAAGTGAGACCGAGTTATGATACTATAACGTTACTAATACTGTGACTTAGTGAAAGTTTGTTGTAGTGACGATAATGTGTGAACTATAATCCTGATACTACACTTTAAGGGATTGTTAAGTGGGCTGATCTAACTTAACGTTACTACTTGAGCTCTATCTATCTATCTATCTATCTGTCTGTCTGTCTGTCTGTCTGTCTATCTGTCTGTCTATCTATCTGTCTGTCTATCTATCTATCTGTCTGTCTGTCTATCTATCTGTCTGTCTATCTATCTGTCTGTCTATCTATCTGTCTATCGATCTGTCTGTCTGTCTATCTGTCTGTCTGTCTATCTATCTATCTATCTATCTGTCTGTCTGTCTGTCTGTCTATCTATCTATCTATCTATCTATCTATGTCTGTCTGTCTGTCTGTCTGTCTGTCTGTCTGTCTGTCTGTCTATCTCTGTCTGTCTATTTGTCTCTATCTATCTATCTATCTATCTATCTATCTATCTATCTATCTATCTATCTCTTCAAACTTTCTGGCTAGGCTTTTTCAAGCCTACTTCAAATTTTGTCTACAAGCTTTTGACTCTAGTCACCCTTATTATACACACTTTGAGTAAGGGTTTAAATACTACACGATTAAAATACTGTACGTACTGTGGAATGCTTCTATGCGCCTTATACTTTTTCTGGGTCACCATTTGGACTTGGTGAACAAATGTTTTCCTGTTTTAAAGAGGAAGCTTTAGAGTGATCTGACACACGGATGTTTGAGGTTGCCAAGTCATTGTGTGTGAGCTTTGAGTTGCGAGGTTGATTTGCAAACAGAGAGGAAGGTGTGATCCAGATCCTTACTTTCAACACATTGCCTTTGCTTTTTGCGTAAAAGGAGAAGGTGTGCCAGCAAATGCAGTAAATGTTACTCATCAATGTGTTCCTGTGCTCTTTTTCTCTTTATAGATGTCAATGGCTTGTATACTGTGACGTTCAGGGATATATAATCCAAGTCACTGACTCATTTTCAAGGTATGTAATTCAACTTTTACTGATCCTGGAAACATTACAGAATCACAATGACATTACTAAACATTGCATTAAAAGTAGGTCTGCAACTAATGATTATTTTGATGATCGATTAGTTGGAATTATTTAAATTAATCAGATAAACAACCCACTTTCTTTTTCTTGTATTGACAAAACACACTTTTCCACATCCTGCCCAATGCTGTCCCTCAAACAAACGTGTCAGCTGAGCGATATGAAAACGCACCTATTAACCATGGTTTTACAACAAATAAAGCAAAAATAAGTAAATAAAAAAGGGTTATTATTTCCACGGTAACCACAAATTGCTACTTCAAATCCATTGTTTAACTAAATGGTACTTTTGTGGTTATAATCAATACGACAAAAAACCCCAAACAAACATGGTTTTACTTGAATAAAACCATGGTTAATTTTCATAAGGGTATGTTTGCGAGGCAATAATGTTTGGTTCCAATAAATTATCAAAAGCAAGCAATCAAATGGTTTTATAGAACACCACTGTTAAAATGCATAATATACATAATAAATGATCACCTCATATACACATTATGTATTCTATAACAAATGCAGTGCGCCAGCAGCCTGGCGATATTTGTTGTTACACTTTACAGCAGATCAAATCCTTGTTTAAAATTGGCTAAATAACATTTCATTCAAATATTCACTTAAAGGGGCTATATGCACCTGTGGCCAAAAAACAGAACTGCTCTTATTTTCTGCTAGCTCTCGCAGCGGTGGTGACGTCACATCCGCAGACAGCGCGGGAAAAAACGACCCGCCAGAAAATAGGAAAAATAGGATACAGGCTTATAGGTGCACCCACTGTGAGCGGACAAGGTGTCAGTATGCTCATCAGGAGATGTTTGAGTCATAAATGGTAAAATAAAAAGGCTATTGTTACGTTTATTTTGGGGAAAAAGTTGCATATAGCCCCTTTAATTACTTAAAATATTTTAACCAGCGGCCACATCACCCTGTATCTCAAGACTGGTTTTCCACTGAAGCTAAGCAGGGCTGAGCCTGGGAGTAGGGGTGTAACCCCGGCATCCTGGCCAAATTTGCCCATTGGCCCCTGCTCATCATGGCCTCCTAATCATCCCCATAAATATATATACACGATTGGCTTCATCACTAGGCCTCCTCTTCACCAATCAGCTGGTGTGTGGTGAGCGTTCTGGCGCAATATGGCTGCTGTCGCATCATCCAGGTGGTGCTGCACATTGGTGGTGGTTGAGGAGATTCCCCCCTTCTATGTAAAGCGCTTTGAGTTCCTAGAAAAGCGCTATATACACTCACCTAAAGGATTATTAGGAACACCATACTAATACTGTGTTTGACCCCCTTTCACCTTCAGAACTGCCTTAATTCTACGTGGCATTGATTCAACAAGGTGCTGAAAGCATTCTTTAGAAATGTTGGCCAATATTGATAGGATAGCATCGTGCAGTTGATGGAGATTTGTGGGATGCACATCCAGGGCACGAAGCTCCCGTTCCACCACATCCCAAAGATGCTCTATGGGGTTGAGATCTGGTGACTGTGGGGGCCACTTTAGTACAGTGAACTCATTGTCATGTTCAAGAAAACAATTTGAAATGATCCAAGCTTTGTGACATGGTGCATTATCCTGCTGGAAGTAGCCATCAGAGGATGGGTACATGGTGGTCATAAAGGGATGGACATGGTCAGAAACAATGCTCAGGTAGGCCGTGGCATTTAAACGATGCCCAGTTGGCACTAAGGGGCCTAAAGTGTGCCAAGAAAACATCCCCACACCATTACACCACCACCACCAGCCTGCACAGTGGTAACAAGGCATGATGGATCCATGTTCTCATTCTGTTTATGCCAAATTCTGACTCTACCATCTGAATGTCTCAACAGAAATCGAGACTCATCAGACCAGGCAACATTTTTCCAGTCTTCAACTGTCCAATTTTGGTGAGCTTGTGCAAATTGTAGCCTCTTTTTCCTATTTGTAGTGGAGATGAGTGGTACCCGGTGGGGTCTTCTGCTGTTGTAGCCCATCCGCCTCAAGGTTGTGAGTGTTGTGGCTTCACAAATGCTTTGCTGCATACCTCGGTTGTAACGAGTGGTGATTTCAGTCAAAGTTGCTCTTCTATCAGCTTGAATCAGTCGGCCCATTCTCCTCTGACCTCTAGCATCAACAAGGCATTTTCGCCCACAGGACTGCCGCATACTGGATGTGTTTCCCTTTTCACACCATTCTTTGTAAACCCTAGAAATGGTTGTGCGTGAAAATCCCAGTAACTGAGCAGATTGTGAAATACTCAGACCGGCCCGTCTGGCACCAACAACCATGCCACACTCAAAATTGCTTAAATCACCTTTCTTTCCCATTCTGACATTCAGTTTGGAGTTCAGGAGATTGTCTTGACCAGGACCACACCCCTAAATGCATTGAAGCAACTGCCATGTGATTGGTTGATTAGATAATTGCATTAATGAGAAATTGAACAGGTGTTCCTAATAATCCTTTAGGTGAGTGTTAATGTAATATTGTTATTATTACTTCTTTACGATTGAAATGCTACAGCCACTGTAATTTCTAAAACAGGAGTATGTGGACAGAAAAACATGCAAACTCAGAGCGAGGGGTGACATTTTCTATTTTGAAATTTGCGATGAGCAGTTTGCATATTTAGAAACATTGATGTATTCTCCTGTGTTGGCGACGGTTTATAAAAATTTGCCTTCAAATCTTGTGAAATGGCACGCATTGCGTTGGGATGAATATTATAAGCATCCCAAACTAGGACTGTCAAAAAAAATGTGAATTTCGAATATTCGTCGATTTTACAGAAAAAGAGCACATTCGAATGCTAAAACTGTGCATTCGAATTTTTGGTAGAGGCACGTGAGACATGATGACGTAACTGACGCGGTTTGTTTATCCAGTACAGCGGTGCGGCTGTAAAAAGGCGTAAAAAATGGGCAACCTGTTCAATGGCGTATTCAGTCAGACACAGAGCAGTGCAGAAGAAGCCAATCAGGGCTTTGGAGCATGAGATGGATATAAATGAAAGAGAAGATGCGCTTCCTGCTGACGAAAATCCTCTCAGTTGGTGGCAAAAATCAAGCGGTATATATGTATCCACATATTGCGCAGCTGGCAAAGACATACTTGAGTTGATCATACCTCACCAAAAAACGCTCGGCACTCGCTGCAGGTCAAGTTGTCCGGAAATGGATTGTTTCTGAATGTCCGTTTGCTCTTTTGTGTCCACATTACGTTTCCTGTTGCAGCTCTTCTCAGGATACTGATGCACTTGCAGTTTTATGCACTTTTGTTACCTCATTTTCCTTACATGCTCATTAATGAAAATATATTTAATTTAATAACAATTGTTTAAAAAAAGTTAATGCACTGTAAAAAGTGAATGCCATTTCATTTCAATAAAATATGCAATGCTTGATTTGGTTTACATTTGCTTGTTGCGCTCGCTTGCGCCCTCTTATGACCATAGGAGACAATACAGTACATTTTCCATCTAACATTTAAATATTGCCTTTAGAATTCGAATATAATTCGCAGCCTTTTTGATTTCACTATAGCATTATGCCATATTATGGTTTTTAGATGGTTTTAATACATTGTGCGGCCTTAAAAAAAAAACGGTCTAAATACGGTTCATGGATTCTCGTCCGTGGAATGCGCCAGTATTTTGCCGGTTACTCGACATGGGTATATTGCAATCAAGTAAATTTAATCGGAAACATACATTTCCGATTAATTCCGATTAATTAATTCATACATGCAATTACCTGAATACACTTTTAAAGACTGTTAAAAGACGGTTAAAAATATGTCATTGCTGAATTAAAATAATTTGGATATTTTTCCAAGTAATAAATGTAGATAAATAGTAGTATAGTTGTCCTGAAATCATAAAATGAATAAAGTTCTTAAAAAGAGAACCACATGGCATAATATTTTATGATTTGTTTTTATATAGAACATAAAATAAACATAAAATTGGAAGTTATATCATGGAAAAGAAGAGCCCTGCAGCCCCTCATGACTCTTTAATTTGACCTTAAGGCATTAAGTTTAGTTGAAGTTGTAAAATGTTTTGACTCCTCAAAAACATAATGATATTTATGATATTTAAAAATAATACTTTAATCTTGAAAAAATAATTAGCAAATAGTGTTGTGTACACACACATGTGCTCAAGGTGTGAGAGATAGAGATGCACCAATCATGATTTATCATGGCCGATTCCGGTACAGTTTTTAAAATGTTATTTTTTCCTTTAAACAAATGTATTTGTTATTTATTTGCTCTATAACAGGCCAAACTGACCTAAGGAAAAAAGTTATTTCTAACCATTTGAAATGAAAGGCAACCTCTGAGCCAAACAAAGATGCTGCACTCACATGTAGCATGAGCAGTTGCTGCTTTTTTTTTTTAATTTAAATTAGATTTGTATAATTTTAAGATGTAAAGCAAAAACAGAATGATCTGACTTTAGCTTTCTGAAATTATTCTGAGGCCTGCCCAAAACAAAAACGGCAAATGTACTGAATGAAAATGCAAATTCACTCACTGACAGTAGGTGGCGCTTATGAAACCGCAGCGATATAGCGTTTCCTTTACGATATAGCGGTTACTGCTGTACACAAAGCAGCTGTGCTTATAAACACTACTTTATTAGGCATTATATGGAGGTAAAAGGAAAAGAGAACGCCATGAAGACAGTTTCTTTTATTAATGTAAACCCCCACCCTAAATATATTTATATGGTAACACTTTACAATAAGGTTTCATTGTAATGTATTAACTAGCATGAACTAACCATGAGCAGTACATTTGTTACTGTATTAGTTAATCTTTGTTAACGTTAGTTAATTAAAATCCAGCTGTTAAAGGTCCCGTTCTTCGTGATCCCATTGTTCAAACTTTAGTTAGTGTGTAATGTTGCTGTTAGAGCATAAATAATACCTGTAAAATTGTAAAGCTCAAAGTTCAATGCCAAGCGAGATATTTTATTTAACAGAAGTTCCCTTTCAAAGCCTACAGCGAACGGCCGGCTTGGACTACATCCTGGTACTTCCTTCATTAATTACATCAATAGAACAGTAGAACAGACTAACCTCCGCCCACAAGAATACGTGAAAAAAGGGGGCGTGGTCTTGTTGCTGTCCCACGTGGAGAAGAGGAAGTGTCACGTGGAGAAAAGGAATTGTTGCGTTTGAGTGTGTTTGTCGCCATGTCGTCGAGACGCTGTTATTTTCATCCCGGAGTCAAATCACCTTTGTTTGGCTTTCCCAGGGACGCTGTAGAGATCATTAAGCGCATACATCTCCCGTTAAGAGGCGTGACCTTTCCACGTGCGCTAAGCTGCTGTCGAATCAAAACACAGGAACCGCTGGCACAATCAGAACTCGTTACGTATTTCTGAAGGAGGGACTTCATAGAATAAAGGAAGTCATCAGCCGTTTTTAGGACAGTGAAAACAGCGGTATACAGATAAGTAAATTGTGTTAAAAATACTGTTTTTTTTTACACGCAAAACATGAACATGTTATATTGCACACTGTAAACACAATCAAAGCTTCAAAAAAACACGAAGAACGGGACCTTTAATGGTTTGTTCCATGTTAGTTCACAGTGCATTAACTAATGTTAACACGATTTTAATAATGTATTAGTAAATGTTGAAATGAACATTAACAAAGATAAATAAATGCTTTGTAAGTACAGTTCATTATTAGTTCATGTTAACTAATGTAGTTAGCTAATGTTAACTAACAAAACCTTGTTGTAAAGTGTTACCATTTTATATTTTCTTCCAGTATCTCAAGCATCACAAGCTTGTTGTGACTTGTTCAGTATCTGCTGGCGCGTCTGCTGTCATCTTTGCATCTTCAGCATGTCCTGTCTCTGGCCTGTGTTAACGTCCTGTTTACAGACTATATTTCCACACAAATTACATTTTGAGAAATTGTTGCAATGCAGTTTGTGTACAAGTCCGGAATAGAGATTGGCCAAAATGAAACGAAAAGCTGACTGGATCCAATTCGACTGGTGCATCGCTGCATCTCTGCACTGGTATTTCTCTCAGAATATGCAAATCTTGTTTGCTTTACTTTCTGCAACAGTGCTAGCAAATCCCTTATTTTATTTAAGTTATTTGCAGGTTGGTTACTTATGGGGCGGGTCTCGGATGCCGAACTTGTAATGACTATTAAACCCTCGGTCAAATAAAGAGCTAAACCCAGATTCAACGTTCTAGCACTTTATATTTAAGTGTCTATTTAAAGGCGAACACAAAGGATGCATTAACACAATTCCCACTGGACACTCCAGCTCTGGAAGTGTGTAACATCTACACCGGTTTGTATAGATATGCACCAATAATTTTACCTTTAAAACTGTTCAAAATATTCCTATCCTTTCCGTACTTGGTGGTCAAACCTAATGGGTCATTTATAATTCCACTCTGCCTTTAACCATATGACCCGTCACCAGTAACCCCAGGCATTACAAGTATCCTCCTGCTGTTGAGCGATTTGTCTCAGTGTGTGTTGTCTAGCCACAGTGCAGCTATTGTTGGTCTGTTACTAGGGAGCGTTTGGGTGTACTGACACTATGGGCTGAGGGGTTAAAGGGGGGCTGGGGTATTTTATGACAGCCCAGCAGTAACAATGTCCAGTCAGCTGGTCAGTGGGGACTGAGAGCATTTGTTGTTTTGAACTTTGCACATGCTGCCATGTTTGCTGACACCAAGTAATGTGAAATAGTTTGTTTGGTTTTGGGGATTTTTTTTTTTTCAACATGGATGTAAGTTTTGGTTTCCTGTTTAAAAGTGGATGAAATCTGTAAGGCGTTTAAACTCATAGCCTGTGTTTAAGAATTAAGTTTGTATTGCCTGTGTACGATGTTATTGTGGTTAGGTCCAATGACAAACTCGGTTGAATGGTTGAAAAATGGTTGAATATAGTATATCAGGGCTGGGTTGGCAATATTATATTGACTATCTATTTTAATCAATCATCTTTTACCTGATAAAATCTTAAAGGGGTCATTTTTATTTTTGTATACTGTTGTCTGAGGTCAACTTAAGACATTTGCGTGGTTTTCACATTCCAAAACATCACAATGAGTAAGTAATAGGCTATTTTCTGCCCTGGTTTTGAGCCTAGCTCTTGAAACACTCTGTTTTTATGGGCATGCCGAATTGAGGACTTGGAAGTAATCACTGCTGTGATTGGATAACAGTTTTGTATATTATAATGAGCTCCGGCTCCCCCATCAGTACATGTGGGGAATTGTTTTGAAAATGTGGAAAAACGGCAACCGGAATGATTCGGCCACGGGGCTCGCAAAATGTCAAACAAACACAATGATTTATCTCTCATCCACCCGCATTTAATTGCAATGTTATTTTTTATTACTTGGCCCGCCTGATCGGTGGATATAACTGCAAACCGTGCATCACTAACACACACACACACAAGCCAAGTACGTGCATTAGCAAAACTTCACTGCAGACAAATCAGCACATTCAAAACTTCCGCAATTGTATTTTTCCTTCAAATAACAAGTCAAGAGAGTGAACAATGCACATCGAGAAAGGAATGTTATTTCACTATTTAAGACTTTCCAGTTCAAACTTTTAAAGCGATTGTGCACTATTAAAAAACAACAATAGGGAAAACCTCTCCATTCAGTGCTCAGCGTTTTTCTGTGACAGAGAGCCGTGTCGCGTCTCTGACAACGAGCGCGCGCCCTGAAGGCAGACCTCTTTCACCTGCGCCCTCACAAAGCTTTGTCATTTGTATGTGTTTTAAGGCCTGCCAGTTTGAACAGTAAAGTGATTTTCGACCATCAGATGTGTATGATGTTGAACTAATGCCTGATCTATTGTGACAAACGAACACTCAGACAGAAGCTCGCACATCACGTGAAGATCGCGCGCAGAGAGCAGCTCAGAAACGCAGCGTCAACGCCGTCCTGTGACTAAAGTAAAGTCACTAAAGTAGCTTAGAAACTCAACCGTTATAGCATATATTTTAATACCTTTGAAGTAAGCACAAACCACAGCTTCATAATGAATAGAGACACGAGTAATGAGTAATTCACACACACAATCACTCTCTCATTAATGCATTCAGATAAATGTAATGTTGGCCTACTGTGCTAAATTATCTGAAACAGAAATCTGCCCCATAGACAATAACTGCTGAAGGTGAACCGTTTCCTTCAAGTATTTTAAAATCACAAAGAAATGCACTTTTTCATTAGAAAAAAAAATTCCACCTTTTAATAGTAGAAAATATTTACAGTCAAAACCTTATCAGGAACGTACTCAACCTTATGAGGGCAAAAAATGGAAAAAAAAAAAAAGAGCAAAATAATCGTTCATTAATCGTAATCGAGGTCAAATGTTCAATTAATCGAGGTTTTTATTTTTGGTCAAATCGTTACAGCCCTACTGGTGATGAATTGTGGTAGCTGACTGGAAAACACATTAGCCCCGGGACGTTCATGTTCGAGTCTGATCACAAGTCGCAGGACAATGAACCAACAACACCTCAAATACAAAGGATACTCCAGCCTGTGAGAGCGTGCTAAGTTATCATTAATTATGTTTAGTTGGACACGGACACATAATCAGTAGATATTAAACGATCTGTAACTATGCAATACTATCACATATAAAAACATGTTTTACTCACATTAGTGTGTGGCACCATTCCTGTCAGATCCGATATAGAAGGAACAGCATTGTTTTTAAATCTCATTCTGTCTGCAAATCCAGTCTCTTCTTTACAAACGAATCAGAATTACATTTGAATGAACCTCATGAAAACAAGTTATGACAGGCACCATTTATATTTCTACAACAAACTGGACTAGAGACATATTTATATCATTTAAAAGATTGATATTAAATCGGCCTTATGTGCAATTTAAAAGTTTGTATAGGACTGATTTGATGAATAGCAATTGATTTTGAATGCTGTTATACATTTTAACCCTTAATATTAAAGTTAATGCAGGGCTCGACAGTTCGAGCATTTCACTTGCATTTGCTACTAAAAATATGTGTGCGAACTGTAAAATGTGTTTGGGATTATGTGTGCGAATAAAACATAGGTCCCTGCAGGTTTTTTATCAAGTTTAAGGTTATAAAAAGTTTGCTTGTAAATGTCTCCTTGTATCCGTTTATAAAATAAAAAAACCCTAAAGTTCTTTATGCCCTCCTAAATTTTTCAAATTAGGATCACATGTGCTCCTTGGGAGAAAATTAGCCTAAGCGCTGTAGAGCATCAACTGATAAAGCTCACTGAATAGTTTGCAGCATTAGAGATAAAGACTATTTTCATTTCGGTGCATCCTTAATAAGCATCCCAAGCTCATAATCCATCTAATTGTTTATTTATTTTAAAATAATCATTATTATTTACAACAACCTTTATCCGCCAAACCAAAGTCAGTAAGTCATTGTGGTCTAACCATCATGCATGAAGCCAATTTGCTGTTGTGACAATTAAATCATAAAAGCCTCATATCTTGGAACCTTGTAGACCCTCATGATTTTGTGTCAAGGTCAGGAAGTCTCTTGAGCATATATTATATGAGCTTAAGCAAAGTGTTGTTTTTGCCCCACTTGACTAGTGTGGAGTAGGGATGGCGAAAACTAAACATTTTCTTGACCGACCACCGAGCCTCATTAGCCGGTTGAAACCGGTTAACCGATTAGTTAAAAAAATATGCTGCGCTATTTGAAATAACAGCCGCAACTCGCGAGCCGCGCCTGCAATTTCGCAACTCTGTCGCATCTCTCTGCCTCCCGCTCTCACACACACACACACACACGCACACACACACACACACACTGTCCAGGCGCCGCCGCCTGCCTTCCACTCACGTCAATTTTTTTTAAATCCCCTACAGCGCGAAACATGAGTCCCGCAAACGCGGCGCTGAGGAGCTTGTTTGTAATCGGAGGACAAATGGCTCCTTAGTTTCGAAATGGTTTGGACACAAGGTGATCGCGTTGAAAATAAAGGCTATTGTCTAGCATTAGAAGCTCATTTGAAACATTGCCGCGACTCATTTAAGATAATGACAGCTCCGAAGAGACGCCGCTTTAGTTCGAGGTAGTGCTAACAATAATAAAGAAAGATGATGATCAACACCTTATGTGTTACCACTGAAATGTAGATGTAATATATTTAGATGATGTGCTACTACTGTATTTAAGCACTGTATCACACAAGTTGCAACTTACATCTGAAGCTGAACAATGAAGCATTTGCTGACGCGTTTCATGCATTATTTATGGTGTGAGCACATTCAAGCGGTTCAGAAAATATTCATCTGTAATATCGGTTATAAATAATAAATACAAATGATAAAGACACATTTTGGCTAAGTTGTTTATTTCCGAGTGTTATGCTGCCTTCACGTGCTCTCTGAATTATTGTAAATAGGAGTTTCCTAGGTAAAAATTGCACGTGAACGCGCTCCACCCCTCGAAATATGAACGAGATGAGTTCATACTTCATAATCACGACTTTAGAAGTGGGAATTGTCAAATTTCCGATAGCACGTGAAGGCTTTCACTTACTTTTGTTATTTCCAAGCTGGTAAACTGAAATATTGCGCATGATTTGAGATATGTTTTCCACGCAGGTTGTAAGAGAGGCTATGACAGTTCATAACACAGCAAGCGTTCACCATTCTAATGTGTTTTTAACTGTATAATACAAGTTTTAAAGTCTACCTCCACTATTACTCATTCTCTAATGTAGTGTCTGTGTCCTAAAGTCCGCGAATGCATTGCGTTGGTGACGTCACGTTCCCATTCTCTATAAATAGCCTAATTTAGAGATCACTTTTTTTTTTTTTTAACCGACAACCGACAACTTTGATCGGTTAACGTTGATACGGTCAACCATCGGTCAAACGGTCATCGGTTAACATCCCTAGTGTGGAGATTGTCAGCATCCTCAGGCTGATCAGAATCGCTTTTTCAGGATTTGAGCAACAGGATCCTACTGTTAGTTAGTCTCTTTCTTTGGGCTCTGTTGCTTTTTGAGGCAGAAATCAACCTCAATTGCCATTTCCTTCAGTGCTAGCAGGAGAATCGATATAGCGTCTGTGTGTAATCGCACAGGTTACCACTGTAGGCCGTGAATAGAGCACCACAGGGGACTACGGCCAGTCTTGCTGGGTGACTTGACTTCCTTGTTATTTGACATCTCGGTTGGCTTTCTTTTGTCACCTCCATGATTCTTGACTTTTGTGAGTTTTGCTGTGAAGTTGTCTGGTCAGTGGTCTTTGTAGACCAAAGACTTCATTTAAACAAGTTGTCGTCTTTACAACTGTCCACCCACGTAAAGATGAAACGGCATGCACAACCCATTTTACATTCAACAAGGACAAAGAACGGTTGGATTATATTCATAGTGATTGGCTTGTGAACAGAGAACATTCTGTGTTTGATCACGAAAACACAGAGACTTTGACTGGGATTTGGAACATTTTAGGGTGAACTATTCCTTTTAAGACATTTGAATGGAATATAAAGTCGTGATCTTGTTTTTGATACCCATTTTTGAACCTTTTAATTTGTTAAAAATGTGACCTTTATACATCCATCGGAGGCATATATAAAGAATAGCAGTTTAAATAGAGGTCGACTGATAGTGGCTCTTACCGATAACTAGGTTGGGCCGTACTTAAAATGAATACTGGATAAAAAAAAACCCATAATACTTAAAGTAAAACAGAGCTGAACTACTACATTAACACTGACTACAAACCTGGTAAAAACGACTGGCGGGCCAGGCAACACAGGGTAGCCTTGTTTTGCCCTCCAGGTGGGCTCCTATAAGCGTGTGACGTCACGTGAAAACTATACATTTTTACAGCATGTATTAATATTTGAGCAACACAATTGTACCTTTATCATTCATGTTAGTTCATAGTACATTAACTAAGGTTAACAGATCAAATACAAATTAAAACTCAATTTAAAAATGTATTAGTAAATGTTGAAATTAACAATGAACAATACTTCCACAGCATTTATTCATCAAGTTAATGTTACAAATAGACTCTTACTGTAAAGTGTTACCATTTCATATAAATCCAGCCATGCGTAAAGATGGCCATCTTTAAATATCTACACAAAGGCCATAGCAATGACATTACATAAATATATATATATTACATGTATAGTCTCTCATTTTATTTGCGTCTATTTCAGAACACTTGATGATTATCGAATCAAAATAACAAAATATGTATTTCAGTAACATTGAAAAAGAACTGAAATCGGCTGCATGACAATACATTTGTCACGCCAGCTAATGAATGCATAAAAGTGACCAGCTGGATATAAAAGAATGCAAATAGATGGTAACAATTGTGGCATTAAACATTTGGGTTGGGCTTGCGTGTGTGTTTGTCACATTGTTTTAACCGCTTGAGTGCAACATCTAGTCAACAAATAAATACTTTATAGTGATATGGCAACATGTACTGTAGTGTGGTGTACTGTATACATACCTTTCCGCTGTCTGTTTTTTAAATGTGCATCTGATGTGCCAGCTCTCTCCGTGCAGCGCACAGCCACACGTGTCAAAACAAACTCCAGGAGGAGTCAGTTATTCCGTCTCTAGATGCCGCTCTCATATATAATGCCAGCGGGCCCTTATCAGCCACTCCAGCAACGGATGCAACCCAGAGAAACTATCATATGGATTTTTGCAGATAACCGATTGTTCCACCAATCAGCTATCGGTGTCGATTAATCCCATGGATAAAACCCATCAATCGGTCGCCCTCTAGTGCAAAATATCAAGTAATTTACATGATAGAGAAGTGTATAGTTTTGATGAAAGATTGCAAAGACAAACATTTCTTTTTGGAAGATGAATTATTTAATCCTTAAAGGGTAACTAAACCCCAGCTCAGCGCTTAACTCCACCCACTGGCAATATTTGAAAAATGCTGAAAAAGTGGGCAGAGCCCAACAGAGACAGAGGGGATGAACCGAGGGCAGGACTGAGCGGAGGGCGTGCACCTGAGACCCGCTGTGACGGATTGATTGACAGCTGTCTGACTCGCGAGTCGCAAAGATGGAGAATGACTGGAGTGACGCCAGTAGCTTTGCAACAGAGCGATCGTTCCCCCCCACCTTCACTTGAAGTGAAAGATGGTGAATTGTCTGTAGACCCAGAGCCTTATAAATGCGAGCCGCTGGCTCAAATTGCGTTAACTGCCGATGATGTTAGCAAAGAACACCTGACCTAATCTATGAACAGTCAAATCCTTACACTGAATGCCACTAAAAATAGATCAGATACATACGGTTGTATTTTCATTCATTAACTGAATCAATAAGCAGCGCAGGACCAATAAGTTCAAACCTAATAGCCTATTATAAACAGAATTCCTCAAATAAAAGTTAGACTATATACGCCAGCACGTTACGGTATTGTTGTGCGTCAGGGTTTGAAAGTGCGTCTCATGTATGAATGATCTTCTGTACACATGACGGGCGGCAATAATATCGCAAGAAAAGCCTGACGTGTACTGACAACTGCATTATTTAACCGTATTTTCTTCATTATAATGTTAAAGCAAGTGTCAAGTAAGTTTCATACTTCATGAAACATGACCGTTCATTCTGGAGTGAAGCCGTTCTCATCATGTGATTGGGGAAAACCTTTCTGAGGGCGTGATGAGCTCGTGCCAGGGGCGTGGGTAGTGAGCCGTTGGAAGAACCATCACGCGTCACGATGACCCACAACGTCCAATAGGAAAATTCAACTGCAGTCGCCACCGTTCAACCTTAAGAGGGCAGCACTCAGACGGTTTTACAGAATTAAAACACGTTATACCCAAATGTCAAAACATTTACTCGAATCAATGAACAGCACTAAAAAAAGCCCCAGTCTTGCAGATCATTAACTAAAAAAAGTTGGTTTAGGGTTAGCTTTGTTTTAATGTTGACTAACTACATTGTAGTGTTAATTCTGGTCATACAGGTTTTTAATTGAAATCGTTTTTTTTTTTTTTTTTTTTTTTTTTTTTGCATGTGACTCTTAGTCAAGACTTATACCAGCATATCTTCGTACTGGAATAACATTATTGAAGGTTATGGTAAGATGCCTCCGGACAATGGTGTTTGGAGGGAGGTATCCAAGCCCTTTTTTTTATCTTATCAGTTGATTCAACACCAAACCATGAGAGGCATAACCATGGTAGTGATAATGGATCAGACGTGTGTGTGTGTGTGTGTGTGTGTGTGTGTGTGTGTGTGGTGTGTGTGTGTGTGTGTGTGTGTGTGTGTGTGTGTGTGTGTGTGTGTGTGTGTGTGTGTGTGTGTGTGTGTGTGTGTGTGTGTGTGTGTGTGTGTGTGTGTGTGTGTGTGTGTGTGTGTGTGTGTGTGTGTGTGTGTGTGTGTGTGTGTGTGTGTGTGTGTGTGTGTGTGTGTGTGTGTGTGTGTGTGTGTGTGTGTGTGTGTGTGTGTGTGTTTTGAGGGATACAGTGTCATCCTAGTAGGAGTATTGCACAGCTCCTGTGGTGTAGACTGCACACAGCCTTTGAATAAATGATGGAAGTCCTATTTCTTCAGCCAAATGACTCCAGCTGAGAGCTGACACTGGAAGAACTTTTCCATGCTGCTAATTCACTTCCAAGGGTATTGATTTGAGAAGACCCGTCTACTTTTTGAAAAAGTACATCCTTTTCTTCTAGGATTAAAGTGGTTTGATTGTATTTGAAGACTGAGCAGATTAAATTTATGGTGTGATTACTTGTAATTTAAGCATCTTTCTCTTGCAGTAGGTGTGGAGCATGTGGGCCAGCTGCTGCGGCTGGCTCTGTCTGGATGATTCCACTGTGGAGGACACCAGAAGTAGCACACATCACCAGGCCTTCACAAACTCTGGCTTCAGCAGTTACCCATCTCCCCCTGCTCCAGAACACACGTGCAAGGCCTGTGGAGGTCGCTTTGACAGCCTCGCCAGGAAGGTAATCATATGACATGACGACTTACAGTTCCATCTTGAAATGTTTAGCTTTAACAATCAATTATTTGGTGAAGAAATGCCATCAAATGGTAGTTGATGGAGTCCTTGTACAGGTCTCCCACAGTCATGGAAAATTTGTAAATAACAGGGAATTTTAAAACCTAAACATTTCTATAATGAACAAGAATGTATTTTTCTAGTTGTGCTCTGTTTTGAAATTTTTCATAGGTTAAGTATTGCTTGATGTTTTCACATGGTTTCTAATTTGTGCACAAATAGTTGTTGTTTTCTTTAATGTATTGGACAAACGTCGGAAAATCAGTATATTATTCATTAAGAGAATCAGTCTGAATTTGAACGACAATTAAAAGTCCCTATTCAATCACACATGACTGTTAAAGCCATGGAAATAATTTGCTTAAAAAGTGTCTGAAGGGATAGTTCACCTAAAAATTGTCATCCTTTGCATCATCTTTTACACCAGGGCTCCAGACTAACATTTGAGAGCACTGGCACCGGTGCCACCGAGTTCTACTTTTAGTTCATTTAATCATAAAATTACTATTGTTAAGTGCAGTGAGTAATATTTCATGCTTGTTAAATGGACATTTGACAGTAAAGAACTAAGCTTGAAGTGAAATGCAGATAAAATTGACTTTTTATTAACAAGAGTAGTGTGCAATAACCACATTTTTTTTATAGGGAAAATTGTAATATTCTACTCTTATTAAATGTACCATTGATCTCTTTATCACACTGAACTGACTGACAGCTTCAGTGATTATAAAAAAGCACTCTTTACTTGCTAAGGGGTGGGCGATATAGCCTTAAAATAATATCCCGATATTTCAAGAATATTTGCGATAATGATATTTATTATGATATAGAAAAACATATATTGAACAAGGTTTTATTGGTTATTGCAGCTGGTAGGCAGCAGCATTTATTAGTGCAAACAAAGCCATAACAATATACTACTAAAGTAATTTATGCCACGGTCTGTCTGAATATTTGATTCTGATTGGCTGGAAGGTGCGCAATAAAATCGTTTAATGCACGGGTAGTTCCAAGTCAGATGAATCCTCACTCTATATTATTGCGCTGAGGTGTGTTTACACAGAGCGCTGTAATCGGTCCAAACCGAATGAATATGCTCCACATAAACACCTCAATTGGAATAAAAATATAATGTTATAATGTTGACGAGAGGAAAGTAAATTTTTCTGAAGGGTAAACTTTTTATTTCGTAACAAGTTATGAAGATAATGTTGGAATAATGACACAGACATAGCCTGGCTACGCCATCTCATCTGACACTGTTTGTCCCAGGCACTTTCTACTTCTACTGCGCCTGACAGAATAAGGTGTTTCTTACAGCAACACCAGATCAGTTTAACGTCTCATGTAAACTGTCCACAGAATCGTTCAATCAGAATGACACAAAAGTGTGCATGTAAATGGGGCTATTGAAGCGCGCACTCACACACACGCCACTCGCACACAGAGAGCAGAGATCGCGCTGCACATTCAGGAGCACAGAAACGTATTAACGCCGCCCACGACTTTTATCAATAAAATAGCAATAAAATAACTAAGCTACTGGATCCTTACATTATATTTCTCAGCAGCGATGGGGTTACATCGCTATTTTTAGGTAATACATACACATCTTCGTTGTTAAGAGAGACGCTGTACAGACACAGTCACGCAGGTACGAATCTCTCTCTTTCTCTCTGGATAATTAATTCAAATAAATGCTATAATCCATTCATTCAAATAAATGTAATCTTATGCACTACTTTATCTGTGTCTGATTCAAAGGAGGCAGAATGCTATATCTAATGAGCCGTAACTGACGAAAATAACAGTCAATGTTACCCTTCCGGTCAAATATTGCGCTGCAAACATCAATAACAGCTTTAAGTTGTTAATGTTTTGTATGTTGTCAAGAGGGCTGACCTCTAGTAACCAAGAAGTTCAAACGTCCACTTCACCATTGTGTGCGCACGCGGTCACCGGCCAAACAGAACAACCTGTTAATAGGCGAATGTTCGTATGCTGGTGAATTGGCTTCGTTTAAGATAAAATGGACAAACTACGACCTGCTCAGGGGCGTCGCACCCGTGGGGACACTTTTCCCGGTGAGAGGGTTCAACACCCGCACGTTTTCCGCGGTTTTGCACAAACGCCTTACAGCAGTCGCTCCTCCGTTTCTCTGGCCGCTCTGTGTCTGCGCTCGCTGCGGCTGCCTCCCCATTTCAAAAATGTATTTTGCCTATTAAATGCAAAGTTTTTCATTTCAAAAGCATTTCTAAATTAAGTTCATATTTCCAACAAACGTGGTGCTCAAGTAGGCTATACGGCGCTTTCCTTGCCATTAATGCTTAATAACACTCCTATGTCTCCGATGCGGTGGTCGGGACATAAACCTACCAACATCCGTGGCATAATTTTTGGAATGCCTTATTGAATATTGTTGAACTACTGCACAATGTTTCAAACAAATGGAAAATTCTGAACAAAGATTTAGTTTTGGCGAGTGATTCGTTGTCTCTAATGTGACTGTTGCAGCTCGCCAAGTTCTCATGTGAGATGTTATGCGCACACACTGAATTTGGCTTCTCAGCGAGCGCTAAAGTTGTTTTTATTTTTTGTTCAAATGTTCTAAAGAAACTGACAAATTGTCACAGTTGTAAATTGAGAACTGTTTATTCTTAATGATTGTTCTTTGCAGTTGTATGACTTACTATGTTTCATTAGAGCTTGTTAATCTTGAATATAACTTTGTTAATAAAATAAAAGTATTGAAAGAAATCTTCATAATCATTTTTAATATGGCAATACTGTCAAGCAGATATTCTAACTAAAAACAAAACACATATTAGCTCCAATTTTGGTTCAAATGTAAAGTTCATGTATTTGCACAGCAGGATAATTAGTTACCAAAAATGTATCTTAAGAATCGTTTTGGGAATCGGATCGTTACTCCCAGAATCAGAATTGGATTGAATCGTTAAGTGCCTTAAGATTCCCACCCCTACCGTTATTATTGTGGACGGTATGAAATGGCACACCCCTACTTGCTCTGTGTAATTCTGTCACAATTTGTAGAAAAGTTTTTATTTTCCATGACACTTGTGACTTCCTACTTTTGTCCATATATTAAGGAGCAGAAATGACTAACAAGTCAATAAGTCCTCCTCTTCTGACATCTACTAGTTATAGTGGTCATTTCATGTTTTTTTTTTCTTCTTTTTTTGCTATGAAGTGTTAGTTTTCCTACGTCTTTAAACTTTTAGTTTTACAAATCATCACATTAAAAATAACATTTTAAATGGATATTTAAAGCTTTGAAGTGCTGGAAAAAGTGTGAAGCACTTAAAAGCCCTTGAAAAGTGCTTGAATTTTACTCTTAAAAGGTTGTACTCTTAACAGGTGTTTTTGTTGTGCGCGCTAGGGAACGTAAATGCGCCATATGTCATTGTGTCGCTATATCATTGATATTGCAATATGACACTTTTTTTTTTATCATGTAAAAATGTATACCGGTATTACCGTGGACGGTATGATATGGCACAAGATTTTCACCCTGAGATGAAAATTTTTAATAAATAAATATTTCTGCCACAATACCATGGTTGCTTTTGTTGCATGATGTTGGTGATTTGTGGACTGAAAAGCCTTCTATAACTTGTTCATTGCATGATGTTTCTTCTGGTTTCCACGTCAGTGCCGTTTGAGCTGATATGATATTAACCAGGTGGTGTAATGTTTGATAATGTATTCGTACCGAACCGTTTCGGTACAGGGCTTCACAATTTGTTCAGTAAACCACTATTTCATTAAAAAAAACATTTTTATATTTAGTTTTGCTGTACCGAACTGTGACTTCAAAAACCGGGGTACGTACCAAACGTTACGTGTACCGTTACACCCCTATTTATATCATACACCCGGCGCAATGCGACGCCAGACGCGGCGCAAGTGTTTTTTGCTAGTTTCAGCCTGACGCAGTTATCATTTTCACATCCAGCACCATGTTGTTTAAATAGCAAATGCACTCGGGCCCATCTGTTTGCCCGCAGGTCTGAAAACCAGGTGTGTTCAGACGCATTGTTGTTTCTATTTTGAGGAACTGAAAACAACTGCGCCATTGACCAACAAAAACCTGGTCTAAAGTCAATAACACAGTATTTTGTGTGTTATTTAAAGGGCGTGTTAGTAAAATATACACCTACACACCCATGTCTCATTAAGAGACTACATACGTACGTGCACCTGTGCCATGCGCTCAGATCATTAAAATAGTGCCCAGAGTATCCGCTTGTTAAGTCGAGACGTAAGGAACGCCGTTTCTGGTTCCAAGCCTCAACTCGTTTCACTTGAGAATGCCATCAACGGCCGTTTATGAGCGCTATTTATTCATATTAATATCAAACGTATTAAAAAGTTAAATATTTAAATGTGTTCAGTCTACACAAGTGTTATGATTGTAATTTTTTTTTTTGTAGTATTACACCACATTGTGTGTGTATGTTAGCACTGTTTGTTGTTTTTCTTGTGGTATGAGAGCGTTTGGACCCGGAAGCTCTGCCACGTGACGTCAGACTTAACAACCGGATTCTGTGCTGATTTTGAATTCACGCACTATTTCTTGCTGCGACGTTATTAATACTGTATCAAATTCAAAATCACTGGATCTACCAGCGCTGTGCAGTAACGAGTTGCATGCTCGAGATGAAGTAAAGTAAATGATGACACAGTTTTTGAGTGAATCATCCTGATAGCACGCATAAATTGTATTGGTTTTATAATATGAAAGTTTATTTGTAATTAAAAGTCCAACCCAATTGCAACACACCTATGAGTGCATTGACGTCCCTATGAATAGGTCTTAAACCTATGCTTACTGATTGTGCTAGATGTTCAGTTATTCCAGGTCCAACTGGCTGTATTACTGAAGACATAAGGCCTTGCTCATTCTAGTAGTTCCTCTTGAGATTCCCACACGTTATTAAAACGCATGTTTTAACCTACTGACAACCTTATGCAGTCAATTAGACTAGCAGAAATTGTAGACAGTGCTGTCAAATATGGGACATATTTCATTGTGTGGAGCGTCCTCCTCCAGCGTGACTACCCTGCTCGCCTCACGAGGAGAGTTGTCTGGAATCCACTTTGTAAACTGTGGTTCAAATGACAGTACAATGGCGCATAACGATGTCATGGCCATTGTACCAATTCTTTACAGTAGTGCTTCTTTTGTCACACCTATCGCGCTCATGGAATTCCTGCACGCGCACCTTACGTAAGAGTGACTAGAGAGGGTAACATTGGGATCAGGTTTTCTGACTCAGTTTTTTTAAATTGGATTGGAAGTTTTTGATGTTTGATAGCAAGCTGTTTATAGACTTACTAGTGGGTAAGACATCTGAATAGAGCTCAATAGTGACTGCTAGGGTTGTGCCGATAGACGATAGTATCGTGTCGACGATAGGCAGAAATATCGCCAATATTTGATTCCTTTGATATCAAGATGATAATTGGCTCGTTTTCCCATTGTTGTATTACACAGGGCTCTACACTGCGACCCTTTCGGTCGCATTTGCGACTGTGAAAAAATATTTAGGCGCACCGGTGCGAGTGACCCCATCGATTCTCATTAATAGATATATCATACAATCGGAATAAAAAATACAACTCCCAAAGTGCATCAACACTGATCGACACTTGCGTTTGGTACTGCGATCGACTGCTTTTCATGCCTTCAGTCAAAGACTTGCTTCCGTTGGCAGAGCAAGTGCAAAAAACGTGTGCGACGGTTTATTTACAAGGTGAAGCATGACGCACTTACCAGACAGTCTCATACCGATGTTTCTTTGCAGCCAAATTAACTGGAAATACTACATTTGGATTGTCATAAACGAGGTCGGAAATTAACGAGGGCTTGGGGCAAAAGCCCCTGTATGAGTTCTTAATTTTAATCTTTATCACACCAAACGTGATGTATAGTTAAAGCTGCAGTCCGTAACTTTTTTTGTGTTCAAGATTTACTAAATTTATATAATGAGCGAGTACATCATGAATCATTTTCCAAACCGTGTTTTTATCTTATCCTATTCATAATTTAGCACCTGAGCCACAATTTATTCAAATACAGAACAGCAAAAGAGTTACTAGAAGCACTTCACTGCATAATACCATACTGCAGGACAAGCTTCGCTCAGACAGCCTTTTCTGTCAGCTATGGAATTCATTACCATCTGACATTAAGACTATATCCTAAAAAAGTTAAATTCTAGGCTTATGTTTAAATATTAATCCTTTTGTGTGTTTGTGTGTGTGTGTGTGTGTGAGTGTGTCTGAGTGAGTGAATGGGTAAGTGAGTGTGTAGAAATGTGACTGTTTTATACTTGCATGTATGTGTTTTATAATGTATTTAGAAAAGCCCAACCAGGGACAGGAGTTGAGAATTAGCATTAGCTATAAACTCTATATGCTGCGCATCAGTTGCAGTAATTGTATTGTAACTATGTTTGACTGCATTGTCCCTGTTAAATAAATAAAAATGATTAAAAAAATTTTTTTTTTTAATCTGGTTCGGGTCGCACCACTACGGAGTAGCACAGTACCTGCGTGACTCGCCATAGACATAAACAGAGAGAAGTAGATCCGGCTGCAATGTTCTTCCACAAGACGCATGCAGTTCTGTTTATTAACCGCTAGAGCACAAAAAGTTACCAAAAGGCATAATTGCAAATGTGATATTGATGTGGTACAAGAGTCCAATAAACATTGTCTATTTTTGCTGTCTTTTGTGAAAAAAAATCCAGAAATCACAATGTATGATTTTTTAACTACAGCTGCAAATAAGTATTTGAACACCTGAGAAAATCAATGTTAATATTTGGTACAGTAGCCTTTGTTTGCAATTACAGAGGTCAAACGTTTCCTGTAGTTTTTCACCAGGTTTGCACTGCTGGAGGGATTTTGGCCCACTCCTCCACACAGATCTTCTCTAGATCAGTCAGGTTTCTGGCCTGTCGCTGAGAAACACAGAGTTTGAGCTCCCTCCAAAGATTCTCTATTGGGTTTAGGTCTGGAGACTGGCTAGGCCACGCCAGAACCTTGATATGCTTCTTACAGAGCCACTCCTTGGTTATCCTGGCTGTGTGCTTCGGGTCATTGTCATGTTGGAAGACCCAGCCTCGACCCATCTTCAATGCTCTAACTGAGGGAAGGAGGTTGTTCCCCAAAATCTCGCAATACATGGCCCCGGTCATCCTCTCCTTAATACAGTGAAGTCGCCCTGTCCCATGTGCAGAAAAACACCCCCAAAGCATGATGCTACCACCCCCATGCTTCACAGTAGGGATGGTGTTCTTGGGATGGTACTCATCATTCTTCTTCCTCCAAACAACTTTAGTGGAATTATGACCAAAACGTTCTATTTTGGTCTCATCTGACCACATGACTTTCTCCCATGACTCCTCTGGATCATCCAAATGGTCATTGGCAAACTTAAGATGGGCCTTGACATGTGCTGGTTTAAGCTGGGGAACCTTCCGTGCCATGCATGATTTCAAACCATGACGTCTTAGTGTATTACCAACAGTAACCTTGGAAACGGTGGTCCCAGCTCTTTTCAGGTCATTGACCAGCTCCTCCCGTGTAGTTTTGGGCTGATTTCTCACCTTTCTTAGGATCAATGAGACCCCTCGGGTGAGATCTTGCATGGAGCCCCAGTCCGAGGGAGATTGACAGTCATGTTTAGCTTCTTCCATTTTCTAATGATTGCTCCAACAGTGGACCTTTTTTCACCAAGCTGCTTGGCAATTTCCCCGTAGCCCTTTCCAGCCTTGTGGAGGTGTAAAATTTTGTCTCTAGTGTCTTTGGACAGCTCTTTGGTCTTGGCCATGTTAGTAGTTGGATTCTTACTGATTGTATGGGGTGGACAGGTGTCTTTATGCAGCTAACGACCTCAAACAGGTGCATCTAATTTAGGATAATAAATGGAGTGGAGGTGGACATTTTAAAGGCAGACTAACAGGTCTTTGAGGGTCAGAATTCTAGCTGATAGACAGGTGTTCAAATACTTATTTTCCTCACTGTATATCAATATCTCAAACAAAGTTACTTTTTTTAATTATTTTTTTTATATATACATGTTTCTAAATTCAAAAACATATATATTTAAAATATTCATGCACCATTATTTACCCATGAGCTGCATTAAACAGTCTAAATAGCACTTCAGTTCGAGCTTCTGTGCCACTTCTGCAGGGCAATGATGGATCTTTATGCTGATTTAATTTGATTGGTAACAGTCTAATTGTGTCTTATTGTAAAAATGTAATGTAGTGGGAAAGTTACAATGGGAATGTCTGTTATTGATCAGAAAGTACTCCCAAATTTTTGATTGTGCTCCTAATTTTTTTTATTATTATTATTATCTGGCTAGTAATTAATGATTGGCTAATATTAAATTAATATTAGAACCTACAATTTATTTGCCTTCCCTAACATCACCACATAACTTGCAACACTGGCACGCGCTTGTGAGGATTGAGGACTCAAAGAAAATGTTTCAACATCCCACATCAGAATTGCAGGATTTCTATTCACAAAGAGTCAAGAGTGCTTGTTATAAAACAGATGCATCATTCTTATACAGTTGTTGTTTAAGCCAAGGCAAAAACGGCACTGTTGTTCTTCAGCATTTTGTTTTGTTTCCATAGCACACTAACAAAACATTTTAATAACGCTAATACAAATGAACACTGAGAGTTCAAAATGAAGAGCTCCAACCCAATATTCAAAGTGCACCAGATTGATGAATTTAACTTTTAAAATGCACAACATTTTCTTAGGGAGGGGGGCATGTCCCTGTACCCAAACCCTGTGGGAAACACTGGTTTAGGATGTGGAATTTATATGGTATTAATTTTATTTGTAAAGGACTTCAAAAAGATCTTAAAAAGCTTTACATTTGTAAAATAACTGGAAGCGAATTACACCAGAAGCACATTTTTAGATTTTGACTAGACAGACTTGTTTGCACTGATTAATTGTTCACCATAAGACTAGGTTATGTTTATTTTGTGGATCGTAGACAGGAAACTAGGAGTGATCGGAGAGGAATGAGAACGGGACATGAGCCAACAGGCGTGTCTGAGCGTGTGCATTGAGCCACGGCTCTGTGACTAAGCCAAGTTATGTTTGTCATGTGTTTATACTTCCTGAAGAAACTTCCCAGACTGCTTTGGCATTATCCAGTGCAGCTCAGTGTTTGTCAGATGTCATGACACAAACAGTAGATGTGTAGCTTTTGACCCAGATCTTACACCCTTTAATGCCTTTGCCAACTGCGAGATTGTGTTCTTAATGGGGTTACACACTCCTTAAATAAGATTTGAGATTGGGTTCCAGTCTTAACCTGGCTTTAAAATGCACTCTCCCATTATTCATTGCAGCACATGTGCATGGACTGCAAGAAAAGCTACTGCAGCCGGTGCTCCACTCACCAGGACCTCCAGCCATGGCTGTGCCAAACTTGCCAGCGTTTCCGCGGCATCTTGTTCGAGCGAGCTGAGCTGATGAAGCTCAAGGTGAAGGATCTGAGGGAGTACCTCCACCTGCACGGGGTCCCGACACAGATGTGCCGTGAGAAGGAGGAGCTGGTCGAGCTGGTTCTTGGCCAACAGACACCTCCGTCAGACACACACATTCCACCCCCAGTAGCCACACACTTAGACCAGCAGGAAGCGCCTTACACTCCAATCAATACAGTGACCAGCAGCACAACAGAACTGGAACCTCAGACTCAATCAACAGAAGATGGACAGGTACAACGAAAATCAGTCGGTTCCACACTGTCCTACAGGCACTACCGGTCAAAAGTTTGGAATAATTACGTTTTTGTTTTTTATGTTTTTAAAATAACTCTTGTGTAAAATATTACAATTTAAAAGAACATGGTTTTTATATGTAGTGTATTCCTGTGATCAAAGCTGAGTTTTCAGCATCATTACTCCTTCAGTCTTCAGTGTCGCATGATCCTTCAGAAATCATTCTAAGATGATGATTTGCTGCTCAATTATTAATAATGGTTCTCATTAATATCAATATTCATGTTTTTGCTGCTTAATATTTTTGTGGAAACTGATTCTTTGATGAATAGAAAGTTAAAAAGAACAGCATTTATTTGAAATATAAATCTTTTGCAACATCATAAATGTCTTTACTGTCACTACTGATCAATTTTATTTGTCCTTGCTGAATAAAAGTATACATTTTGCTGCAATTTTTGTTAATGGTAGTGTATCACAGATTCCACAAAAGTATTACGCCTGTTTCACACATGCTCAGTTTGCAGTCCGTATGCGGTGCAGGAGCAGCGTGCACTGTTGTGCTTTCACATATGCTGCGTTTGCAGTGCACAACTGATCCGCGGTTTTAGCCTATACCACAAACACGGCATTTATTCATTATTCTGTATTTCAAATCCAAAAGTTGTTACTGAACATGGCTTGTCATCATTGCAATTCTCTTTGTATAGCCTACACCCTTTCAAAGATGTCACGTTTAAACAAATTATTTAAAAGTTTTTTCAATTCATTACTTTATATTTATATAGCCTAGTAGCCTAATTTAGATTTAACTATATTACTTGCTCACGCAAATGGCAAAACATTTAAACATAGGTTATAGCCTAAAACATTTTAAATTAAAACGTACAACAGGCTAGACAAAAGCAGCAGACTCACTTAATCGTGATGTGAAGTTTCCATACCGTTTCATCCCTACTGCAGGTCATAAAGAAATTAGTTTTTCCACCTCCAAGAAAGGACGAGTGCTATCCATTGTCACCTTTTTTTACCTAAATGCCAGGTACGGTGTTGTTTTCCTTGCTTTACCCGAGGAAAAAAGCCATGTGTTAACTTTGAAACAGAGTAGACTTTAAATTATATGCATCTGTGGTGACATTTCTAGGTTTTCACGTCAATACATCTTTATTTTAATGCGGACAATGCGCTGTCACTTTAATTCAGCGGGTCCAGCACAGCAAAAATAGACTAGACTAAAATAGTGCAGAAACAATCGCCGCACTGCTCCTGGATCCACGTGCAGTGCGAAAGCTGTAATCCGTTAACATGGCACGGGAAAAAATATGCACTGCAAACAGAGTATGTATGAAACGGGCGTTGAGCAGAAAAACGGTTTTCAAAAAATATTTCTTGAGCAGCAGATCATCATATTAGAATGATTTCTGAAGGACCATGGGACACTGAAGAGACTCAAATTCCGTTTTGACATCAGGAATAAATCATTTTAAAATGAAATGCTATTTTACAATATCACTGTTTTTACTGAATCTTTGAATTTTTGATTCCTTGGTGAGCACAAAACAAATCTTGCATTCAGACTTTTGACTGATAGTGTACTTCAGGGAGTCAACCTGCAAAAGCTTTGCTTATATTTGTCTCTACACATTAGGAGAAATTTATTTTAAAACTGAAAGAAAAAAAACCTGTCATGTGCTTTGCTAAAAATAATCTCATCTCACATTCCCTTGCATGTGCTTCACTTCTCGGTTTGGTTCACAATGAAGTGACTCAGTTTTGACATGGACTGTCTCTTAAGCACACTAGGGAGTGTGTGAAATAGTTATTGTAACTTAAAGCGGATTAAATGGAGAGCACAGCTGTGTTAAACCGTGTTGGCTGCGACCTTTGACCCTTAGAGCTTGGCTGAGGCAACAGCTGAAAGCGAGATGGACGATGAGCTGCAGGTGGAGCAGGAGATGCAGGTACCTCCTGAAACTCCTTACCTCTCCACTTCTTCTTTCTGCCGCGCCGTCTGGGCCGTTAAATGGGGCAGAGGATAGATGATAGGTGACCCGTCGCCCTTTAGAATGCCTGGGAGTCTTTCTGTCATTCTTTTGCAATGAAAAGATTTGGCCTCTTGATGATGATTTATGCCGTCCTCCGTAGAGTCCATTTAAAGAACGTCGTCTTCCATGTGGATGCCTTGTGCGTGGAAAAGGCTTGGCTACAGGCTGGGATGAGTCACTGCTTCTTTAAAAGTCTGTTTTCAAGTCTACTCTTCTTCACGCCAATCCATCTTAAAGGGGTAGTTCATGCATAAATGAGGATTCTGTCATTTACTCACCCTCGTGTTGTGACCTGTTAAACTCAAGATCCGGATTAGTCTGTTTCCGTGAACAAAGCATTCAGATCGATTTAACTCAAAAGAACCATTCGTTTCCTGGCCATTTCAATCTGTTATTAAGAAACTGCACACGGCAGCAGAGCCTCACGCTGGCATGTGGCTTCACGAGGCTCACTTTTTACCTGTCCAATCACAGTGGAGGGGGCCAAATATCACATCCTGCTGGGACAACAACAATGGAACAAAATGAGAATAAGCGCCAGAGCAAATACTTAAATTTTGTATTGACATTTTTATATTCAGAAACAAATTATCTGGGAAATCGGAGAATAGCATCTAGTGCCTCAACTGAAAAAACGTTGCGCTCTCAAGCGCCCACAGCTAGGCGTTTACTATGTCTTAAAAAAAAAAAGTCTGTCATTACTGCTGCAACACACTGTTCATACTGCAGTTTATGGTGTTGACAGAATTATTGTACTATTCATTCTATTGCACTTCACTCAATGCAGCGCACCTAAATCTAACGAGAAAACAGAACCGCGTGTTTACCGCTACAACATGGAAGAAATCACAGAAACAGGGATTTCAGGGCAGTATAAGGACTTGGCCAATAAAAAAAATATATATTTGTAGTTTTTGGATAAAAGAGAGATGATGTATGGATGAGACGAGTAGTTTGCAAGACCTGTCAAACTATCATTGCGGCAAAACCGGGTAATTTTGTGCAGGGGCATTTTTTTGCCCGCTTATCTTAAATTTGGTTCGTTTTGGTGGCACTTTTTGTGCCAGGCCCCTGTTAATTTCTGAGTAGTATTTATGAGGATCTATTGACAGAAATGCAATATAATATACATAACTATGTTTTCAGTGATGTGTAAATACATAATGTACCGTTATGTTTTTATTACCTTAGAATGAGCCGTGTCTATCTATTTTTTTTGGATAGTGGATGACTGGTGATAAAATCCCGTAAACTTCCATTAAAGGAGGGTCCACTTGGGGGTGGGCTCTTTTGACACTTCACCATCCGTTGTAATTCTTGTGCTTTTTCTTTTTACATATAGGACCAGATTTACTAAACAGGGCAGATTAGTGTGAGAACGCAATCCCATAAAAGCGCCGATGGGAGTGGACAGTTCTGCGCATAATCTACTGGCGATGTGTAAATTAAAGAACGCAGACACAGCTGGAACATTTCCATAATGACCAAAAGCAGCGCAAATTAGCACCTTTTGGGCTGTAAATAATGGCGCAAACACCAGTACATTGACGAGCACACAACTTAGTAAATCACCTTGCATGATTCATTTAAATACTCTCCTCCCATAAAGTTTGCGTCTGAAAGGGAAAACGCCTACAAATGCATATGCAATAAGGCCAGACCTTAAAAAAATAACTCTCTCCACGCTTTTTCAGCGCTAGTTTTTCACTGCGTGTCTTTAGTAAATCCTGACAGTAGTTTTTTTAACGCCAAAAGAGGGTTGTTAGTAAATCTGGCCCATAGTCTCTCTGTTGGTCAAACATGGATGGTCATCTGCCCTTCATGTGCTATATTAAGCAAAATAAGGCCAACATTGACTCATAGTACCACTCCTTAGAATAATAAAAAGGCAGAAGTTTAGATGTCATCTACACGAGACCTTTAAACCGTAGTTGTTAATGAACCACTCAGCAGGTTATCTCTACCCTAACATTAGCATATATTGTTTGCATAATAACAGGATGTGGAGTTAAACTGTCCTCACACTTACTTGCAGTAATCCTTATGTGTGTTTTGTAATCTATCTTGGCATGGCACGTGTTCTCTGTTTGTGTTGTCTGTCCGTGTTTATGTTGGCCAAGCTTTTTCTGGCTAACCTAATCTAGACCTCCTAGATGGTGGTGTTGTTGGGGCTTCAGGCTGCGTTCACACTTGACGTCTTTTTTTAAGCTGCCAGCGTCTGTTTTACATTATAATCCTATGGAGTAAACGGTGTTTTCAAAAAAGTCATGAGCGCTTTTTTAAACGACAACATCTTTTTCTGCATCTCAGTGCGTCTTTTAAAGTTGAAAAAAGTTAAAGGTGCATAGAATGATTTGAAACAACATTTACATAGAGGGTATATGGCTTATTTAAGGTCAATAATTGTCCAGATACGGTTTAACAGGTCCATTTACAACTCTAGAAATCTTCCCCAGGATGAAATGGTCTGTTTTTGCCTTATTTGGAAGGGTCATGAATATAAATGCAGAGTTCTGCTCTGATTGGCTGTTTCACTGCGGCTCAATGATAGCTGACCGTCATGACGATGGAGAGATTAGGGATTCAACCTTATATTTTTGAGCCTGTTTCTGATGAAGATGCAGATTTTGAGGAACAACAACATGTTTTGAGATTGGAAATGAACGCTTCTGCATGGTAAGTTAAGTCTTTATTTTAATTAGGAACCTGCAAAATCATTACGTCCATACCAGAACTTCAGCTTAAACGATAACTAGCATATAGCATTACATATACACATCAGCAGTCACAACTTTTTTAGCATTGTAAAAATATTTTAATTATTGTAATATCCCTGTATGATTTTACAATGATAGCTTCTTCACTTTGAATCACAAACTGAACTGGGTAGCGCTTAAATATGTTGTTTGTACAGTAACGTTTGAGTTTGACAGTAGAGTACTGATTTAAAAGTCGATTTATTTAGCCATTTAGTTATGTAAACTACTCGGATTATCCTACTGCTACTGTACTAGCATCTTGTGTTGGATCTAGGCAACAACGGGGATATTATTGTTAATGTTGTCTCTCTAAGAAACTTTAAATTTAATCAGAAATTGTTTAGATAGTCAAGAAGTGGATAAAATCACTTACTGCTTGCAGGAATATGGTTGGAATTGCCCCTTTCTTCAGTGTCGGACGCTGAGCAAAGCCGGATTGATATTGTCCCGGGTTTGAGAAACTGTCCGTGGTGAAATGGGCTGAGCAAACTAATAACTTTAAATTAAATTGTTGCGGTATCCGATTATAAATAAACATCAACCATGCCTGTTGACATGTTTGTGGGAAGAGTATGAAACGTCTTCACATCCCCTGCACAGCCTGGAACATAACATTTGTTTCCATGATCTGCCATGTTCGCTATCCTCGCGTGATGCTTGTTTACCTGCAGAGATGATTCGGCTGCGCAGTTTCGCCTGACAGTGAACATGTGCTTGCGTATGCAAATGTTGGGGGGTGTACATATTAATGATCCCGACGATTGCATCACTCTCGGTGTTACGTTGAGATTCGCCTATTTTTCCGTGATGTTTTTCACAAACGAGATTTACATATGAAGGAGGAGGCAATAGTGTTTGAGACTCACTGTATGTGATTTACATGCACTGAACTCCTGTTATTTAACTATGGCAAGGTTAATTAAATGTTTCATTCTAGGGCACCTTTAAACTTTTCTGATTAAAAACGGCCTACATCAAGCGCCTTTTTGACAGCTGACCAATGACAAGCAAGTAGCAATACCTGAAAGTGGAGAAGGTGCCGGTTATCGCTGTATATTTTACAATAAAACGAAATATGTCATAAAACACAACCCTGCCTCTTTTAGTTTACATATTAAACACATTTATATGTGGTTCAGACAAGTGTGCATATATGATTATCACTGTAATAAAATTAAATGACATAAGACACAACCCAGTCTCTTTTTGCTAAATGTAAGTTTATGTATGATCAATAATAGCCATTATAAAAGTATAAGTAAAAGGTATAAGAAGCTATACAAGAAATCAAAGCAAACAACTCAGTCAAACATACAAAGTCAGCGCTAGTGGGCTACAACGGTAACGTAATGTTAAATAAACTAAAAAATATTAAGTAATGAAACTGCACTTTGCCATCAGCCTAAACGATTTGCCAGGGAACAAATTATAGATCCATGAGACCAAAGATCGCCCGTCTACACAAGACATTCTATCTCTTGTTTAACCACTACAGAGACATCAGAGCCAGCGGCAGACGTCAGAAGGACTGGCCGAGGAAAGACTGCTCTCGCCGGGGTTAACGAGCGCTGAGCGCCGCTGGTCCACTGGATCTCACAACTCTGACAACGCCAGATAAAATATTCAAAGAGGCACTCTCTTTATAAATAAACCCCAGATTACACAAGTACATTATCACCTGAAAAAGTCTTAAAACTACATTAATAGTTTAAATTCGTCACACATTAATAACAGTAGTATTTTTACATTACGCTGGGTCATCAAGGCATTTTGTATCTCTGCACCACACAGCACTCTTGTTGCTGCTGTTATAGCAACAAAAGACGCCCTCTGCTGCTATTTTGAACTAAACGCTGCCAGCTTTTTTTTTTTCTAAAAGAGCGCTCTTGTCAACTTTTCAAGTGACGTTAAGTGTGAACGCAGCCTGAGGTGGCAAACCGTTTAACATGTTTCTAAATCTGTGAAGTGAAAGTAAAATGTTTTCTGACGCTTTTGTTGTGTAGAATTTTCCCTTGATTTGGCAGGTTCTCTCTCTTCTCTCTAAAGTTAGTTTTGACTCTCGGTGGAATGATGTTTGCATGCACTTGGTATGCCAAGAGATCATTTACCTCTCAGTGACGTAAACGGTCCAAGAAAAACAGTGTTTGCATGCACTCATTCACTCAGTCTCTTGCTCTGTCAGTCTTCAGACTCTGAAGAAGTCTTGGCACCTGGGCGGCGGGCGTCCCTCTCAGACCTCAGATCAGTGGATGATATTGAGGCTTTGAGTGTCCGGCAGTTGAAGGAGATTCTGGCCAGGAACTTTGTCGACTACAAGGGCTGCTGTGAGAAATGGGAACTGATGGAGAGAGTCACGCGCCTCTACCACAACCAGAAGGACCTGCAGAACTTGGGTAAAGAATTTGACGTGATCTAGATGGATAAACAACAGGATGAGGGCTCAGCTTTTTTATTTTTTTGCTATTTTACAATCTAGGTGGTTAATGATAAGTGGTATTTTAGTTGGTTTCCCTGGGCAAACATGACATTTTCTAAAGTAAGTGTTGAATGTTTAATTTCTGTTGATTCCATTAACATGAGCTGTATTTCATTTTTACAGTGTCTACCGCCACAGAAGGCACAGGTGGGTTTATTTCTTATGTTTTTAAAAGTTATGAATAGTTTTTGTTTATTTTAAGTGTCCATTGAATTTGTCAAGAGTTGAATGCCCATTTTATTGGGGAGTTATTAATTTATTAAGTCAACCGTTCACATAATTGGTAAGCTTGGAGGTGGATTTCACGAATATGCATGTGACATTTTAAATTACTAAATTTTATTTTGGTTTAGATTAAGAAAAGGAAAAATCGTATAAAAAATCTAGTTTAAAATGCACAAGTTAAATTCATAGAAATGCAATATTGTTTTCATGTTGGCTTTTTATGAAAGTGAAAATCACATGTAATCTAGGTGTAAGAAAAACCTTTTTTACTTTTTAGTTGATGGTTATGCCATTTTTAGATTTTCAAATATGTGTAAATGAATGCGTTTTGTCATTTAAAGGTCCCATGGCATGGATTTTTTATTTTATAATGTATTCTGAGGTGTACTTAAATTGTTAGTATGATTTTTACGTCATAAAATGTCATAATTTAGAAATAAAAATTAAAAACAAAACAAAAATTCTATACTGATGTTTGCCCGCTGGCTGAATGCCCTGTTTCAAGGGGCGTGTCTGCTGTGAGACTTCAGTAAAAACGCCCACTGTTGTGATTGGCTGACATCTTTGCATTTGAAATGAGTATTAGATGTTGTAGCGGAGGGGGCGTGGTTTAACGAGGTCTACGAGGCACAAGACTGCCAGAGAGACGGATGGACCTGAGTTCACTTCTCATCAGTTCTCTCAGCACGTCTCAGTTCAGTGAACTGCTGTAGCTACTAGCATATACTTCAGGTTATTCGTTTATTCTAGTCGGAGGGACTGTCACTCATGTCAGAAAGTTAGTAACTTTAGTAAATGATGGATCAGCGCTGACTCGAGACGCGAACCATTTAGAACGATTCAGTCCGATTTGGTGAACTGGTTCGACCGGTTCACTAAAAAGAACGATTCGTTCGCGAACTGGACATCACTAATGGACCAAAGACAGAGAGATTGCTAACAAAGTGATATTGTACTGAGTTGTGAGAGTTTACTTTGTTTGTATCTGAGAGTTCTGAATAAACACGAGTCCCAGTCACGCCGAGCCCGCCTTCCTCCTTATTCTACCAACTTTGTAACACATGTAATGCACCATTACTGGAGATGAACGAGTTACGAGTAAGTGTTGATTATAGCATTATTTTTAGATATTTTCCTATCATATGAAAAGCGGGTCGGTGATGTTGAAGGCTGACCGGTCAGTGCAGCCCGAGCTTCGGCGTGCGTGAAGTTTATCTCTAAAGACATGGCCCTGCCAATGTTGAGCAGAAACTCACGACTGTATGCACATTTTAGAACAGATAGACGCGACGAGGACGTACAAAAACACTGACTCACAAGATAGAAAACACCGTTCTGTCAGGAAAGAGAGAAGCCGTGGCACGAATAATAAAGTTCTGTGTGAACTTGAATAATAAGCTACACATCAGAAATCACTGATCACCGATCAGAAGGAACTGAAAAAAGACTTCTGTTTTCATTTGTACATCCAAACACTGAGAAACTGCCAGCATTCACTCGTTCACAAGCCATGATCTCTCGAGGACAAATATGGCGCTCGCATGGGCGTGCCAAATTCTCTGGGCGGAGGAAAGGGAGGTAACCGTTCCTGTTATGACGTCATACCAGGAAAATTCAAGATCAGCTCGTCTGGGCTATCATTTTCTCAATGGGGAGAAACGACAGCCAGAACTCGGTTTACACCCATCAAAATTTCTAGCCACTTGGGGATAATATTCAGGCTAGGGGAACTCATATTAATGTTGGAAAACCTCATAAAATGAAAATTTCATGCCATGGGACCTTTAAAACCCTTTATAATAATCATGTTAGCCGGTCGATAATGTGTGATGGGTGCCGCCATGTTAGTTTGTGTTGTAATTCAATTTAAATGTAAATTTACGCTACTTATTTGAAAAAGTAATCCAGATATATTGTTCAAATTTAAAAGTCTATTACTTTACTAGTTACTTTTAAAAAGTAATCTGATTACGTAACTCGCATTACTTGTAATGCTTTACACCCTACCTGCACTGATCTCTAGTATGAATCGCATTGTACCGTCCTGACTAAAGTCACGTCACTGAGCCATTGGCATTCTTTGTATTCTTCCACGTTCCATGACTTCTTGTTTCCTTTTTTGCGTGCAGACACTGGATCTGGGATGGCCATGGAGGAGAACCTGTGTAAGATCTGTATGGACTCGCCCATTGACTGTGTTCTTCTGGAGTGCGGGCACATGGTCACGTGCACAAAGTGCGGCAAGCGCATGAGCGAATGTCCCATCTGCCGACAATATGTGGTGCGGGCGGTGCACGTGTTCAGATCCTGAATGACATTTTCCATTCACAAAGCAGCGTCCCCGGTATCTCCCAGTCCTTCCCTCGAACAAAACGGACACTGAATAAAACTGTCAGGTGACCTATAATTCTTGAACGGTTATCCTACTGCACTTTAAATGATAGCGAATAGGAAGCGCAAATCCCCAAGCAATAACTGTACTAGTTTCTTTTTCTTCAAAGTGTGCCTTCTGGATGTTTGGAAGAGGAAGCTGTATGTTTTGTGTGTTTCATAAGTGCAGATGACTCGCATCAATGCAGCACATGTGCCCATTTCTGCCCTTATTAATAAACACAGAGAGGATCATATGAATGCACACACACACACAGACAGCATCTCCTGAAAGTGCCTCGTATGTCACTGCCCTGCTGCTTCTAACACACCTGTTCTTTTTAAATGATCTTTTCTTTTTGAAGCCACGTATTGGATCTCAGGTTTATTCTAGCACCAACATCCAGGCTGACACTGTAAAAATGTACAGGAATTAGACTCGTCACACAACACTTGAGATCTCAAATCTGTCGATTTGTCTCATATGAGCAACTGCAAATTGCTGACAATTATGTGTGAGACGGATACGGGTGGAACGAAAAGGCACGTTTGATCAAACTGATTCTCATGATGACTTTACCTCGATGAATCTCACAAAAACTGCCCCGATCAAAATCATAAGGACAGAACCCGTTGTTTTAATGCAGAAAAATGGATCATGACACAATGATCTTAATACTAGCCAGAGCTTTAACCCATTCGGTCTTCGTCAGGTAGTCAAAACATTTGTCTGTTATTTAAATAGAGCAGTGTGCCATACTCCTTAAAGTCCATCTTGGATGTTTTTAGGTCATGTACCTGCTCTAAAGTGCAAAATAGTTAATTTGTTTCCTTTGATTTTGGTGTGAAAGATGATGCATATTCTGGTTTCTCGAGGACCCCTTGTAATGAAGGTCTCAGTCTGAACCAACCCCTTTCCTGATGGATGGTTTCGATTTATGGAACAAATATCCCATGTGAACCTAGTTTAGGCAGAGGAAACGCGTCAGAATGTGTTAGCGCTCATTGTTGCGTGTGGTTTAAGAAGCCTCTCTGGTATGACAGTCAAACCGCTGTTGGCCTGATGTGTTACAACGCAGTGCTCGATTCTGCACAGTTTGAAGGTGTTGTCCGATTGCAGGAACTCGATTAGCAGCACTTTAGCCTTCTACAGCCATCAACGGAGGAAATATCAGGTGAACGTGCCTCACAGGTCACAGGACAATTAAAGGCCTGCTAATACACCGCAGCACCTCCCTTCCCTCGAGCTCTTCACATTCAATTAGCATCGACTGGCGCTATTCCTAGGAAGCCATGTGGACGAGCATGCAACCGCGTAAAGGAATGTTAGCGTTCATTGACTCTTCTGCTTCAGAAGTCTCTCGTTTTGCCACTTATTCGCCCTAATGTCATTCCAACCTCATATTTTCTGTTTTATATACTATTAGTCTCCACAACAAAACACAAAGGACCATACTTCTTTCAGAGTTCACAAATTTGTATTCATACTTGCATGAAATTATAGAAAGGGTGCCGTTAGATGCCTCACACCAGGGGTCCTATCATACAACAGACGCAGCACAAGTGTTTTTTTTTGCTAGTTTCAGCCCGACGCAGTTATCATTTTCACGTCCAGCGTCACGTTGTGTAAAGGCCCACTGAAGTGCCTTGGAACGCGCAGCATTATTCAATGTGTTGACGTAATTTCCATTGAAACGGCTCCAGCTGTTAGCAGCTCCTCCCCTTTTTTGAAGCAGCCAATAGCGTTTCGCTATTACCAGTTTGACTAGCCTTTCTGTTTTTTTAAAGCCAGTTTCCTCCGAATCTAACCGTTTATAATCATAATCTCCTCCATAACTCTTTGAAATACAGCACTCTGTGCAGCATTTAAATGGGTCCGATATATGTTTTGTTGTCTGCGCCGACTCGCGCATATGATCTGCTCTGCGCTCTCGTGTCTGTAGTCAACGGCTCTGGTCTATGTGTGTGCGCTGCTGCGGTGCACGTAAAACTATTGTGAACCCAGACTTCATTCGCCTCAATTGAAAGCATATTTACACTGTCTGAATCGTTTCCTATCGCATATATAGTGCGCTATGTGCTGTTCACCATGTAGAAAATAGGAAATGCGTGAGCAACTGACCGTTTTCAGATGCAGTTCAGGGTCTATTTATAATGCAGGGGGCGGGACTTCAGATTCTAGAGAGCATTTGATTAGACGAGAAGGTGAAGTCTGCGATGATGTCATCAAAATCTGTGATTCGTTTTAACGGAAGTGAGAGACTAAGTTTTGAATGCTTATATCTCCAAAATGCAATTTTTGTCATTGTTTTGGAACACACCAGCTTATTCATATACTTAAGGCTAAGATAATCATACTAAAAGCTAAACTTTATTTTGATTTCAGTGGGCCTTTAAATAGCAAATGCGCTATGGACCCATGGACGTGAAAACCAGGTGTGTTCAGGTGCATTGTTGGTGCGTTGCTATCTTGAGGAACTGAAATCGACTACGCCATTTATTTATTTAAAGGGTGTGTTAGAAATATGCGCCTATAGGCGTGCGTACACTCTGCTTATTACACACACACACACACACACACAAAAACTTTTTATATTAAAAATAAAAGGATTCCTCTGGAGAAGCGTTCAGTCTTTCCACTCGCAAATTCTGCCATGGTGCGAGCGAAACTAGCTTTTAAAGGGAATGGGAGATGAGACTCTGATTGGTTTATTGCATGTTGCGTCCAAAACACACCCATGACTCATTAAGAGACTAGGCACAACACTTTTGGACCATGAGCCTGGCACGCTGAGCGTTGTTCCCGTTGTTAAACTAGCACAAGTGGATTTGGACACACCCTAAGCGCCCCTGCGTTAAAATAGGACCCCAGGTCTGACGTCGTTCATCAAATGTATTTATTGAATACTTTGTGTCCCTCCCATACATGGGATGATGGTTCAATGTTGTTGATATTTGTGCATTTTGTGACCAATCACACATTTCAATGCTGGGATTTGAGAGCTGTCAGAAGGGGAAAATCCTATAATTATCCTATATAGCATGCATCATGAGGACTATTATGATAAATGTATGGTGTGTTCTTTTGTGGAGCTTGGCCGTATAAATCACCATCTACTTTTAATTATATGGAAATAGGCAGATTGGACATTCTTCAATACATCTCCTTTTGGTTTTTAGCTGAGCAACTGGTTGGAACTGCATTAGGGTAAATCAATAACATCAATATACTCCTTTATTAAATAGAAAGCGCAATTGGTTGCAAATGTCATTTTTCTGAACGCAAGGCTTGCCAACTGTTAAATATGTCCCGGGTTGCCTTAAGGTCGACAGGAATCACTGTCCCAAAGAGAAAACTGATATAAGTCATTATAAACGTGGCTCTAGTGAAAGCATCTGCAATCTTATTGTTCAAAGCAACTTAAAACTTGATTTCCTATCACTGTGAAGTAATGAGAAGAGTAAGGATCAGTCATGAGTTTGATATGTAAATATAAAGAGGGAACACTTTCATTTCCAATACAAATGTGTTTGAATGGTAATGGTGTGAAGCAGAATTACTTAATTTCCTAATATGAACTAAGATGAGATGTATTTTAAAAACGTACTACGCCACCAAAGTAGATTTTGTGTGTTTGGTGGTTGAAGATTTTTTTTTGTATTAAAATATATTTCCAACATTTTGTGTGTGGTTGTGTTGTTTTTCTAGTACAGTAACGTCGAGGCTTGGCCGTGACTGAACCGGTTCCGCCGGTTTGTGTGCAGACACGCCGCGAGCTCGTGCTTCTGTTATCGCCAGGTACGCGGATCAGATTTGCAGAGAACAAAGTATTCTCCCGAGGGCGGAGTAATGTTATTGAGTTACAGGTTATTGTTAGCTCCTTCCCTCAGACAATTGTCCGTCCCTCCTTAGGGTTCAGACGTAACGAAGCAAACGAGTTGCGTAATAAGACAAATACACATTTCGCGTAGAAGTATGATGGCGATATTTGGTTTGTTTCAACATCTGACGATTCGCCTATTAAGTTTCGATTTAGTCTTTCAATGAAAACTGTTTCAAAATAATTTCTCCAAACACAGACACGTGGAATAATAAGGGTTTACCGGAGCTCAATATGTTGCATAATTAATGTCGCTGCAGAATATTGCATTATTTTTTGTGAATACCTTAAAAAACAATCATATTTTACAAGCATCTTGTCAGATGTGGTTGATTATGTAGACACGTTTTCTCAATGGTAACTGGGGTTTTAACTCTTCCACTATATTTTAGAAGTTGTTAAATTGTATAGTGCAATATTACATACTTTACAGTAAATAATCCGAAGACATTTTGAGAAGCCACATATGAGACGCACTGGTCAAGATCTTTAGGCGCACAGTTGAGGTTATTTTTATTATTAGCCATCACAGATTGCTGTGACTCAATATATAAGTTTTATTTTAAACTCAGTGTACAGTATAATGGCACCAGACCGAGCTGGTTTTGAATGAGAAGGATTGTATAATCTTGTAGGCACACAGTGACCCCTTGTGGATAAGAACTGCGTTTTGAGTAATGTCAAATAAATTAGCTCTGACCAAAAAAAAGAGCACTAATTTTGCCCTTTGCGGCACATATAGATCTCCAGCAGCACATATAGATCTCCAGCACATATAGATCTCCAGCAGCACATATTGATCTCCAGCAGCACATATAGATCTCCAGCAGCACATATTGATCTCCAGCAGCACATATAGATCTCCAGCAGCACATATTGATCTCCAGCAGCACATATAGATCTCCAGCAGCACATATAGATCTCCAGCAGCACATATAGATCTCCAGCACATATAGATCTCCAGCAGCACATATTGATCTCCAGCAGCACATATAGATCTCCAGCAGCACATATTGATCTCCAGCAGCACATATAGATCTCCAGCAGCACATATTGATCTCCAGCAGCACATATAGATCTCCAGCAGCACATATAGATCTCCAGCACATATAGATCTCCAGCAGCACATATATCTCCAGCAGCACATATAGATCTCCAGCACATATAGATCTCCAGCAGCACATATTGATCTCCAGCAGCACATATAGATCTCCAGCAGCACATATAGATCTCCAGCACGTATAGATCTCCAGCAGCACGTATAGATCTCCAGCACGTATAGATCTCCAGCACGTATCGATCTCCAGCACGTATAGATCTCCAGCACGTATAGATCTCCAGCAGCACATATAGATCTCCAGCACGTATAGATCTCCAGCAGCACATATAGATCTCCAGCACGTATAGATCTCCAGCACGTATAGATCTCCAGCACGTATAGATCTCCAGCACGTATAGATCTCCAGCACATATAGATCTCCAGCACATATAGATCTCCAGCACGTATAGATCTCCAGCACGTATAGATCTCCAGCACATATAGATCTCCAGCACATATAGATCTCCAGCACGTATAGATCTCCAGCAGCATGTATAGATCTCCAGCACGTATAGATCTCCAGCACGTATAGATCTCCAGCAGCATGTATAGATCTCCAGCACGTATAGATCTCCAGCAGCATGTATAGATCTCCAGCACGTATAGATCTCCAGCACATATAGATCTCCAGCACGTATAGATCTCCAGCAGCACGTATAGATCTCCAGCACATATAGATCTCCAGCACGTATAGATCTCCAGCACATATAGATCTCCAGCACATATAGATCTCCAGCACGTATAGATCTCCAGCAGCATGTATAGATCTCCAGCACGTATAGATCTCCAGCAGCATGTATAGATCTCCAGCACGTATAGATCTCCAGCACATATAGATCTCCAGCACGTATAGATCTCCAGCACATATAGATCTCCAGCACATATAGATCTCCAGCAGCACATATAGATCTCCAGCACGTATAGATCTCCAGCAGCACGTATAGATCTCCAGCACGTATAGATCTCCAGCAGCACATATAGATCTCCAGCAGCACATATAGATCTCCAGCACATATAGATCTCCAGCAGCACGTATAGATCTCCAGCACATATAGATCTCCAGCACGTATAGATCTCCAGCAGCACATATAGATCTCCAGCACGTATAGATCTTCTTTTTCTTTCGTGTTTCAGGTTTGCAATGACATGAGATTAGGATGGGGGTGCTCAGAAATATCTACAATATCATCTCCTGGTTTATGAGATACAGAAACAGTTGATTAAATGTGTGTAATTAGATGCGTAACCCCATTCTTTAGAATTAAAAACAAGAATGGACAGATTTGAACACCAATAGCTATAGTTTATTCAAGTGTTCTCTTAGTATACTTCTTTTAAACTAAAAATAAGACTTTCATTCTACTTTGTATGTAGGCCCACTTCTCAGAAATATAGGCTGGCCTACTTAAAATTGTACTTTAGTTATACATACATTTACATTTAAGCATTTAGTAGATGCTTTTATCCAAAGCGACTTACAACTTGGGGGAACATGAAGCGATTGGTCATGAAGAGTCGAGAAGCGCAATAAGAGCCTGAAATCCTGAGGCCGTGTACATTGCTCAGTGTAGCACAGGCTAGAGTAGGGAGGGAAGAAGAAAGAGGAAGAGGAGAGGAAAAGTTTTTATTTTATTTTATGAGGTTAGGTGCTCACGGAAGAGCTGAGTTTTAAGCTGACTTTTGAATGATGTCAATGATTCTGCGTTTCGGATGGTGTTGGGAAGATTGTTCCACCAGCTGGGAACGTTGAATGAAAATGTTCTGGAAAGGGATTTTTTGCCTCTCTGTGATGGTACCACAAGCCGTCGTTCCTTTGCTGAGCGAAGGCTTCTGGTTGGGGTGTGGATTTGTAGAATGGAGTCAAAGTAAGTCGGAGCTGAGCGTGTGGTGGCTCTGTATGCAAGCGTCAGCGCCTTAAACTTGATGCGAGCAGCGAGTGGTAGCCAGTGCAGGGAGATGAAGAGAGGTGTGACATGGGTCCTTTTGGGCTCGTTGAAGACAAGACGTGCTGCTGCATTCTGGATCATTCGAAGTGATTGGATCGCATAAGAGGGGAGTCCAACCAGAAGCGCATTGCAGTAGTCAAGTCTAGAAATAACCAGGGCCTGGACCAGAAGCTGTGTTGCGTGCTCTGTTAGGAACGGTCTAATCTTCCTGATGTTGTGGAGCGCAAACCGGCATGAGCGAGCTGTCTTTGTTCTCTGAAGGACAGCTGGTCATCAAATGTTACTCCAAGATTTATGACTGACTTTGATGGGGAAATCAAGGATGTACCTAACTGGATGGTGAAGTCATGTTGTATGGTGGGACGGGCGGGGAAGATGAGAAACTCAGTCTTTGCCAGGTTGAGCTGCAGGTGATGTTTTCTCATCCATGCAGAGATGTCAGCCAGACAGCTGGAGATTCGTGCAGCTACTGTGGGGTCGTCTGGGTGAAATGAAAGGTAGAGCTGAGTGTCATCAGCATATACTGACAGACTAAGTAGGCTCATTTGGACTATACTTGTCAATTTTTGATCGAGATATACTTAAAAGTATAATAGCTCATTAGCGACCTATTCTGAGTACTCATGGCTTGTAGTTGTGTTTACTCTTTTGATTGATAGGCTACTTTTTTCACGGTTTTACTGTCCTAATTCTGCGTATCTGGATTTTTGTGTAGGCTAGTTCAGTGTTTCCCAACCAGCCACGATCCTGTAGGCACGCCAACACTGCACATTTTGCATGTGTCCCTAATCAAACACACCTGATTCAAATGATCATCTTATTAGTGGAGACTCAAAGACCTGAAATGGGCATGGCAAATAAAGGAGACATGCAAAATGTGCAGTGTTGGCGTGCCTCCAGGATTGTGGCTGGGAAACACTGGGCTAGTTCACCCATTTTCTTTCAGATCTGAATTTTCTTATCCATGGCACATGAGAAGAAGCAGCTCGGGATGGGGAAATGAAGCCTCATGAAGCAGTGAGGCTTTCAAACCCTGACTGTTCCGGGAAAAGATTCGAAGCTTCAAGAGTGTGGACAACAGCGCCACCTGGTGCTTATTTAAATAAAGCAGCCAGAAACCTGTGGAAGAAGCTGTCAGAGGAAGCAACCACAACACACTCCCATCGTTTCAGTGTTATGTGTACAAATAAAAGCCTTACACGTTTGTGTTTAATTTGTTCATTAAAGTGTGACAATAATATGAGCTTATATGATTCAATAAGATCTAATATAGTCACACACACACACACACACACACACACACACACACACACACACACACACACACACACACACACACACACACACACACACACACACACACACACACACACACACACACACACACACACACACACACACACACACACACACACACACACACACACACACACACACACACACACACACACACACACACACACACACACACACACACACACACACACACACACACACACACACACACACACACACACACACACACACACACACACACACACACACACACACACACACACACACACACACACACACACACACACACACACACACACACACACACACACACACACACACACACACACACACACACACACACACACACACACACACACACACACACACACACACACACACACACACACACACACACACACACACACACACACACACACACACACACACACACACACACACACACACACACACACACACACACACACACACACACACACACACACACACACACACACACACACACACACACACACACACACACACACACACACACACACACACACACACACACACACACACACACACACACACACACACACACACACACACACACACACACACACACACACACACACACACACACACACACACACACACACACACACACACACACACACACACACACACACACACACACACACACACACACACACACACACACACACACACACACACACACACACACACACACACACACACACACACACACACACACACACACACACACACACACACACACACACACACACACACACACACACACACACACACACACACACACACACACACACACACACACACACACACACACACACACACACACACACACACACACACACACACACACACACACACACACACACACACACACACACACACACACACACACACACACACACACACACACACACACACACACACACACACACACACACACACACACACACACACACACACACACACACACACACACACACACACACACACACACACACACACACACACACACACACACACACACACACACACACACACACACACACACACACACACACACACACACACACACACACACACACACACACACACACACACACACACACACACACACACACACACACACACACACACACACACACACACACACACACACACACACACACACACACACACACACACACACACACACACACACACACACACACACACACACACACACACACACACACACACACACACACACACACACACACACACACACACACACACACACACACACACACACACACACACACACACACACACACACACACACACACACACACACACACACACACACACACACACACACACACAGACACACAGACACACAGACACACACACACACACACACACACACACACACACACACACACACACACACACACACACACACACACACACACACACACACACACACACACACACACACACACACACACACACACACACACACACACACACACACACACACACACACACACACACACACACAGAGTGAATAAGGACATTGTGTGATAGGATCATTAAATGTGCTAATGACACTTGGCAGTGATAGTGCTTGTGCAACTGTAGGAATAACAGAAAAGTGATAAAGTTTTTAATTATTTTTATTAAGGCAAAAAAAAATGTTTCTCAGTGTTGGGGCTGAGTCTATTTCTTCTCTTAGACAGTAGAAAAGCATACATACATTGGAAGCTATAAACTCTACATAATTCCCAGATAGGGGAAGTCTTTCTTTTTTGTGCCTGTTGCCGTTGCTCTGAATACAAACCCTTCACGTTCTTGTTTTTACCCTTATACGGTTTTTAATTGTGACAGTAGCAAACCCACAAGAGTGATCAGGTGTTGATATTCAAAGCCTTATAGTACTACAGTTCAGACTGGGATATTAATGTTTTTATTTATTTTTATTATTTTAAGTAGCCTAGTCTCTTATGCTGAATATGCTTATTTTCCCCCAGGATTCTTTGATGAATAGAAGGTTCAAAAGAACAGCATTTCTCTGAAATAGAAAGCTTTCAAAAAATCCTAAAAATATTGTACACAACTGTTTTAACACTGATAATCATAAATGTTTGTTGATCATCATATGATAATGATTAGTAAAGGGTCATGTGACACTGAAGACTGGAGTAATGATGATAAATGCAGCTTTAATCACAGGAATACATTACACTTTACTATATATTCACATAGATACATCAACAGCTGTTTTACATTATAATAATATTTCACAATATTACTGTTTTTACTGTATTTTTAATAAAATAAATACAGCCTTGCTGAGCAGAAGATACTTCTTTTAAAAACAAAAACAAAAATTGATTTATTTCAAACATTAAACAGAGCTTTTATTTTGGCGAAAATAAAATGTTATATTTTGCATTTCATTCGACTGTGTAGAAAGAACCTTTTAATTTTCTAAATAAAACTTCCTAAATGTAGGCTACACAACTTATAATTCCAAGGGGACGATATAGCACTCGCAGAATAAAACATTTACTGAGAAACTGGAAGCTCTGCTGTACTCCGTCCAAAACCTCAGACGAGATATTCACACCAAACCACAGCGCATTCTCAAATCCATCCATTCATAAACAGGTTACCAGGCAACTGACGAGTACGTTTTAGCCATAGACTGTAAAAGTTTTAGCTTGTTTTCTTGCACTCTGGACTTTGAACCCTGGCTCAATCCGTGCATATATTAGAAAACTTAACTTTTTGTAGTTTATTTAGTAATTGTTTAAGGCCATTTCGCGATTTCAATCATCATAAAATAACATAGGCTACAGCAATAAGTCATTTCATGTGCTCTCAGGGGCCCCTGGTGGCCAAGGGGGCCCTTAGCAGCCGCTTAGTTCGCTTATGCCTTGGGCCGGCTCTGACCCTATCCCCTAATCCCACCCTAACCCCAAATTACATAGAAAACAACAAAAGTGCAAAGATTTTACCAAAATAAAAAAGACACAACAACAAAAACAATAGCCTACATTTTGGTTATCTAAATGTAATGTATTGATTAACTTTCAAAGTACAGCACTCTCCTCACAAACCCATCAACCAGACCGACTGAGCCAACAAGGACTCGGGTTCGAACCTTCCGACACGCAAAGTGCAACGCGCACGGAAAGTGAGGCTTCATTTGTTATCGATCACGTGACTCTGGGATATGGGGGGAGATTTGTTGCGTTATTCCAAACAAATAGATTATTATACACAAATAAATGTAAATAGATTCACAAATAAGAATGAGATCCACAAATATATGCAGGAGTTTCACAAAAATGAATTAGATTCACAAATAAATACAATGACATTTGTGAATAAAAAAAATATCCACACGTGTTTTTATGTCACAAACACAACTCTGCCTTGCATTCATTTGTCAATCGCTTCCTGTGCATTCGTGGATCTCTCTTCACATTTCTATCTTCTACACTCACACAAATCCACAAATAAGTGACTCCACCCACCGTCTACTTAAGCCAATCAGATAACGGCCATATTGTGCTGACTAGAGCCACAGAGCTCTCAATAGTTCTAAACAACTCCGCCTAACCTTTATTACTATATTAATAAAATAAATACTTTAATAATAATAATAACTCATTAGATTTGTGATTTGTTAATGGCATATTCATACACTTATAAATAATTAAATGTCACAATTGTGTGTAGTTCTAATATTCGTTCTGCTGTTTTTGTTGTTGTTTTGCAGTGAGTGGAGATGAGCGGCTCGTGTCTGTGAGACGTTCTGCTTACAGTTCAAACATATCAGAAGAAGAAGACAGCAGTTAAAGACCACATGAAGCTGCCCGACAAACCCAATTTTATTTCCTGTTTTGACATGTTACTCATTGTAACAGCTTTTTCATTTATGACTACAAAACATTAAGTATCAGTAGAACACGTATGCGAATGAGCTGTGTTTAACGTTTTTAACATTTTTAATACAAATTGTGTAAGGATGAAAGTCACAATCAATCTGCACTGTACAATTAATTATCTTTTTTATAGTAATTGGCATCATATTTCAAATGACTGGTAAACCTTTGCACAGAAAAATAGTTAAGATATTAATAAATATCAAGGAAAAAGCAGTTTCCTTTTTTATAAGAAATGTAAATATTTTAATAATTACAAGACCAAGTGCTCTAGCTCAACATGATTTAGTTGAACACTATGCCTAAAGACAGCATACACAGCATGCTATTTATAGAACTCATTTTCATGATACAAAAACTGAATGATTGATCAAGTTAATCACAACTTAAATGTTTTTCTACTTCAGTATTTTAAGGAAAATGCTGGGGATAGCCTTACATTGCACATAGTGAGTAAACCTCGATCACCATAAAACCATAAAAATGAATAATAATGTTTGTGTATTTTAGTAACATTGCTTTGTTCAAATGTTTGCTAGTTCAGTCTAACCTGAACATGCACAGTATGAATGAATGTTTATTATATTGTAGCTGCACTCAATCATTTTGTATTTAATATTTTAACAGTAGCCTAATTAAAATGTACACTTTTGCTTGCAGAATAAATGAATCGTCATGACTGATAGTAAAGAGTGCATGACATTGGTCACTGAAAAGTGTTGCTTTTGCATGATATTGCATCAAGGCCACCTGGGGCCTGTACCATGAAGCCGGTTTAGCTGGCTAGCCAGATATGTTTAAGCTTAGTTTGTGCCAATCCTGGGTTTTAGGTACCATTAAAGTGGTTTGGCTTTTGGCCGTGTTCATCTCCATAGTAATTTACGCTCCACGGCTAACCTGCTCTAGTGCAGGTAATGTTCTGCATAAGACATCTCAAACTGAAATTAGACCAATCAGCTGTGAGAAAAGTGACACGCCTCTGATGCAATAAAGCCACTCCCCCAGTTTCTACTCCAAATTAAAGGTCACTACATAGCAAATGGTTTTTAAAGACTAAAGCGTCTGGCTTTTAACAATGATTATTTATAATAATAATACTTTGAAATATTTTGAATGATTTGGGTATCATTTATGTAATTATACCCTTTATCATTTACACATGTATCATTTTAGTTAATCAATCTTTAATAGGCACTTGGTTAAAATTAATATGAATAGCCTACATACAAATAAGCTTTAAAATAAATAAATAAAGCTAAAAATGACAACACGTGAGCTTAAATGTTCAATTCTCTCTATATATCAATTTAACTAACTTCATACATTTCACTTGCATTGACGTATAAGATATTTCTTTAAGTTGTCCTCTTTCATAGACAGCTCTTTTCTTCCTGTCTATTTGTTTAAATTCGTAATATTTTTCAATCATGTAATATTCTGCAGAAGAGAGAAGTGAATCTCAGTTTCACTGATCCACAGCATGTGATTGGCTGTTCACTACTGATGTCACAGCTAAACTCCTAAACTCTGGATCAAAGCCTGAGTTGACAGAGAAAGGGGATGATCAGTATTATGGGACCAACAAAGCCTGAATAGATTGGTTTGGTTTTGTCAACTCTAAACTAATCCTGTAACGCTGAGTTTGTTAAACTACCATCATGGTACAGGCCCCAGGTGTCACAGCATCAACAAAAACATCATCGAGTGCACCAGTAAATATAAACAGCAGAACTTAAATTCAAGTGCCATATTTCAGTTAAAGAATATTGTACTGTCATACAATCTCTGATTTTTGGAGCCGATCGCTAATCACAGGAAGCAGTATCTGCCTATACCGATCTATTTGAATACTTTTTTAATCATATAGAATTATTTATAGGGATGCTCCAATCAGGATTTTTACAGACATTCATTCAAGGCCTGTATTTCATTTTTGAAAATTAAACTTCGGTGATTCTTGTGAGGGGATTTGATTTTATTTGAGGGGGAATGTAAAGAATAAAATTATTTACATTCATATATATATATATACACACTCACCTAAAGGATTATTAGGAACACCTGTTCAATTTCTCATTAATGCAATTATCTAATCAACCAATCACATGGCAGTTGCTTCAATGCATTTAGGGGTGTGGTCCTGGTCAAGACAATCTCCTGAACTCCAAACTGAATGTCAGAATGGGAAAGAAAGGTGATTTCAGCAATTTTGAGCGTGGCATGGTTGTTGGTGCCAGACGGGCCGGTCTGAGTATTTCACAATCTGCTCATTTACTGGGATTTTCACGCACAACCATTTCTAGGGTTTACAAAGAATGGTGTGAAAAGGGAAAAACATCCAGTATGCGGCAGTCCTGTGGGCCAAAATGCCTTGTTGATGCTAGAGGTCAGAGGAGAATGAGCCGACTGATTCAAGCTGATAGAAGAGCAACTTTGACTGAAATAACCACTCGTTACAACCGAGGTATGCAGCAAAGCATTTGTGAAGCCACAACACGCACAACCTTGAGGCGGATGGGCTACAACAGCAGAAGACCCCACCGGGTACCACTCATCTCCACTACAAATAGGAAAAAGAGGCTACAATTTGCACAAGCTCACCAAAATTGGACAGTTGAAGACTGGAAAAATGTTGCCTGGTCTGATGAGTCTCGATTTCTGTTGAGACATTCAGATGGTAGAGTCAGAATTTGGCGTAAACAGAATGGGAACATGGATCCATCATGCCTTGTTACCACTGTGCAGGCTGGTGGTGGTGGTGTAATGGTGTAGGGGATGTTTTCTTGGCACATTTTAGGTCCCTTAGTGCCAATTGGGCATCGTTAAAATGCCACGGCCTACCTGAGCATTGTTTCTGACCATGTCCATCCCTTTATGACCACCATGTACCCATCCTCTGATGGCTACTTCCAGCAGGATAATGCACCATGTCACAAAGCTCGCCACATTTCAAATTGGTTTCTTGAACATGACAATGAGTTCACTGAACTAAAATGTCCCCCACAGTCACCAGATCTCAACCCAATAGAGCATCTTTGGGATGTGGTGGAGCGGGAGCTTCGTGCCCTGGATGTGCATCCCACAAATCTCCATCAACTGCAGGATGCTATCCTATCAATATGGGCCAACATTTCTAAAGAATGCTTTCAGCACCTTGTTGAATCAATGCCACGTAGAATTAAGGCAGTTCTGAAGGCGAAAGGGGGTCAAACACAGTATTAGTATGGTGTTCTTAATAATCCTTTAGGTGAGTGTATATATATATATATATATATATATATATATATATATATATATATATATATATATATATATATATATATTGTTGAATGTATGAATACATGCATGTATTTTATAAGAATACAAAGTCATTTGTTTTTATCAAATAAATTTAATAAAATTACTCTGCACAAAATATTTGTTCAATAATTACTTTTTTCTGCTGAATTATATCTCACTTAGTTTATTATTTTTATATCTTAAGATTATATATTTTTATTAAGTAGTTATGATTTAATACATTTCTTTAATATTTAAAGCTGTTCACTGTAATCTTACGCTGCAAAATGATAACTAACAAAGGATTAAAATTCATCACAATTGAATGAATAAAGCACCCAAAAAATGTATGACAAAGCCCTAAAACAGACAATTAATCGGTATAACTGCAATTATTTTAAGGCAATTTATCGTCAGCCAAATTTCATAATCGTGACAGGCCTAGCCGGAGCTACCTGCGACGGAAGGAATCTGCTGGAACATTGAAAATGATGGACTGTCCCACTCAAAGTCCGGACCTCAACCCCATCACATTAGTGTTGGAGTTCTCTGAGGAAATATATTGACACTATGCCAGAGAGATGCTGCTGTAATTGCTGCAAAAGGTGGACATACCAAATATTAAAGTTAAAAGTGGATTAAAACAGTACGACTCACTTCATCTGATATGGTTGATGGTCAGAGCAACCATCTGCATGTTTCATGAAATGAAATCATGAAACGTCAATATTTTCAGATCTGTCAGGTGTTCTAATAATTTTGGCCACCACCATATAATGACATTTCTCTGAGCAAAAGTCTTAAGGCGAAGGTATACTTCACTTTTTATGCATATGCGGCGGTCAGCGAACATGACGCGAAACGTACTTGGTTGCACATGCGTATTAAATTTTTGCAGTATTTACATGGGTTGTAACTCGTGGCGAAAAATTGCTCAAAACTGGGCATGCATCAAATGCTTGTGTACGCGTACGAGTCAAAAGAAGTGTATTATTCAAAGTATACTTTCGGCTTTTGGCACATTAGACGATTAACAAAAACATTTGCTTTAAAGTCGGCATGACACAGAAGTTGCAATAGTGTTTTCTTCCATATTGTGATGTATATCCAAGAGAAACGGCTTCTCGAACAAGAACAAATGTGGGGCGGAACTTGATTTTGTCCGTGGGGAAATGATTGGATGGTTGTGGTTTGCTATTGGTGGATCTCATGTGAGTGAACATTATTAGAGAAGAGCTGCAAGAGGGAGAGGGATTATTTGGATTAAACATTATGAGGCACATAAATGAAAAAAAGATGTCTACTGATAAATAAAAAAAAATAGAAATGTCAATTTTAATTTCATGGTGTCTAAGTTTTTTAAAATCTTGAACAAGGAGTTCTGCAGCCCACACATCGTCGTTTTTAACTGGCTAGTTTGCAGATAAATCCATCATTGCTTTGCAGATATGGCACAGAAGCGGCATCTGAAGTGGCATTTAGATGTGTTTAATGCAGCTCAGACTTGGGATATTCATTCACAGGTGGGGTTGTTTATATGCCTCTATATTTGCATGTATGTTGCACTTGATTAGGACTGGTAATGTAGTACACAAACCCTTGTTTCTGTTGGACAGATGTGTCTCGTCTCATCTCACTTCCTCTCTTCTGCAGCATGCTGGGTAACAGTAGCATGAACTGTAAAGTTATTGCACCTGCACAATAACGTTGTCTAAGGGTTGGTTTAATGTAGTTTCAGAGGATACTTATCTTGCATTTCAGCACTTACATAAACATGCCATCAAATCCACACTTAATCTCACAGGCACTTTTAGACCACCTTTATGGTGTATTTTTGAAGCTTGATGCTTCAGCGCTCATTCATTAGAACGGTATCTTTAAAATGTCTTCTTTTGTGTTTCACAGAAGGCAAAGTCATGGGGATTTGGAATGACATGAGGGCGTTTGAATGATGACAAAACTGTCCTTTTGGAGTGAACTATTCCCTTAATTCACTCTTTTAGCTGATGTGTTGGATGGAGGTTTTTGCTCTAACTGGCTGGGCAGGACTGTCATGTCCGAGTCAGGTCTAGTCAGAGGTCAGAATGTGTCACCGGGCTAAATAACATATTTATACAGTCATATTTATACAGTACATCGTGCCCTATTTTTACAGACTTTTTTTTTTACAGTGTATAACTTAACCCTTAAACGCATACCTCTGGTCTTAAGTGATCCGGGACGTCATTCACTACCCTCGCCCTCATTCATTTTTCAAAGTTAGACATCAACCTTCTTAGTATTCCTCAATACATTAATAATAAACAATATACCAGAAAAAAAAACAAAAAACAATAACATTATAAAAGAATGCCTGTTTTCCCATTCATTTTTTGTAAAAATTGTACAGGGTCGCTAACGACCCGAGGTGTGTAACAGTGTATGTATTTTTTTCTGCACAACAATAATTGGTGCAATTCCACAAGATGGCAATGTCTGACACACAATGATGAAGTGACGTTTCACTCATAGTCAACAAAAGAATAGCCTCCTGGGACCCAAGAATAGACTTTTGACCACTGTAGTGGACATTATATTTTAGTGAATTTCTCTGACATCATACATGTCACATGACACAGTCTGGATGTCCTGTAAAGAGCACATTCGGGGCTTTGCAGGGATACCAAATGTTTGGAGGTTTCACCAGGACAACAACTTCTTCTTGGTCTTTAAAAACGGCTGACATTAACGTTTAGCACTCTTATGGAAATATGATCATATTTTTTAATTATAATTTAAATCTGAATAATTTTCAAATTGTTTGTTATAAATCAACATCTCAGGAAAATGTTATGGGGTTTCTGATCAAAATATGACTTTCTGTTACAAAACAGGGCATTGATTCATAAATGACCACTGTAGTGGACACCAGGATTTAAATCATGATTTTCAGGCATTTTGGAGACATAAGTCAACAGGGAAAGAAATTACATATCAATATTCCTATGAAATATTAGATATTATTATGAAAATGTTGCCAATTTTCCCTCCCATTATTACACTTCTTGTTTCATGACATGTTGCACCAAGAACACATTAATATGCAAATTAGATGCAGTGAATAGATACATTGTATTGAATGGGAAAATCCAAGTATTGTCATTTTACCCACATATTTCATAAAGTAAAATGGTATATGAATGCATTTCATTATATCTTTCATAACATAGTTCAGAATCATCTTTAAATAAAGTTTGTTTAAAAAAAACCCTGAAACCTAAAAATTTATTGGTGAATTAAAAATAAATCCCATTGTTTTTGCCTATACATGCAATTTCATGTCATTTAATTTTTTTAACAACTGAGTCCTGCTGTCAACTACAGAGTGCATATCATAACATAGGAATAAAATATCATTTTTCAAAAATGTTTTTTTTTTCCATTTGTTTTTTATGCTCTAAACAATGTAATGACATTAAAAAATACCAAATTCAAAAAACTTTTTTTTTCTGGGTCCCAGGAGAATAGGAAGAATCATCAGCTAAACTTGAAACGGCTCAGAGATTTACAGCAGAGCAAGACCTGAACGCAGTCAAATATTACTACTGATGGTGGATCTGGTGAAGAAGCTGTCAGCGATCATAATATTGATTAAAAATGATAGTTTTCAGAATATGTTTGAGATGGTGAATATGAGGTAGATGCTGAATGTACTGGGAAATGAGCTCTGATGAGGACAGTGATGATGGCTTAAAACATCTGCTCAAACTGAACCCTTACAAGCTCCAAAAGATAACAAAATATGCTTTATACTTCTTTAATTGTTGCTCTAATATCAGGAGAGTTTTATATTATGGCGACAAGTAGAGATCCATCTGTGTTAGATATAGATCCGGGTCGCTAAAGACCCGAATATGTAAGAATTATTGGCGAAACATTAATTTAAGGGTTGATAAACTATAATCAGTGGCATCCCGTATCGGATGTACATCAGCATCACAATACAGGCTCAGTTAAATAGCCTCGATAAATAAAACTAATACAAAAGTAATACAATCAGTATTCCTTAGGGAAAACTATAACATCTTATAGTGAATGCTGTTTTTACGAGTTCTGTCCCTGCTTGTGTACGGTCAGAAAAGGTCTTCCAGGTTTGTGGAATAATCGCACACACAGACCAGCCACTGGTCATGTGACTATCACTGAAAACATTTGATCACTGGATTTACACATATCATTTCAATTGAAGTGTTTTCTCAGCATTACAACATTGCATATCTAATCAGCTCCTGACAAACACATTATTATTTGAATCGTCACTCTGTGTATTGCTGTCTTTTGGAAGGCTTTTGTCTTTCAAACGCACATAAATATTTCATTTCATTTTTACAGGGATTCTTCAATTTTTTCATTAGCTGAAGCTCATTGAACTGTATATTTATTTGACGTACCCCCTTGAGACTTGAAGGTGCAGTGTGTGGATTTTAGCGGCATCTAGTGTTGAGGTTGTGAACTGCAACCGCCCACCGCTCACCCCTCCCTTTTGAAGCACATAGAGAAGCTACGGTGGCCGACACGGGACAAAGATGTCATCGTCTGAGAGAGCACTGGATTTAGGTATGTAGGTTAGTAATAATATTAAGTCAATAATATTACGGTTCAATAAGTTCACGGTTATCTGATGTCGGTTAATGGTCACATGACATGCGGGTAAACAAAATATTTTTAAAATCTTTTTTAGCAAGTGTTTTATTTTGACTGTTTTTATTTTTTTAAATTGTGTCATTTAAAGCTACACTGTGTAACTTTTTTAGTTTATTCTTAGCTAAAAACACTTAGTTCTTTCAAAAATACATGTGCTCATTAATGTATATTTACTTCTTTCAAGTAATAAAGTATTCTCGTAAGTTTATAATATGCCATTGAAAATACATACGGGTAAGGGGTTCGAATGGGGGACGCCATGTTGCCCCTCCATCTTGAAAGTACATTAGCCAAAGAGGGACATACCCGTAAATTCAAGCTTCGCCTTTTGCGTTTTAACACTCGATGGCACCGTGTCGAATGTGAAGAGGGGGATTGCTGGATTGAACTGGAAGCCATGTTAATTTTGGACTAAATCGGCCACCGTAGGATTTAGAATTGGGAGGAACAGAAACTAATATTTAATGGATGGTCATATAACTTTTCACCGCTAGATGGGGGAAAATATCACACAGTGTAGCTTTAATTTTACATTTTTATGATTTAATTAATAGCTTTTCATTAAACTCACAAATCCCCTGTTCCTTCACGATCCCCAGTTTGGGAAACTCTGATGTAATGTAATATTTAATGCACCTCAAGTTGTTGATAACAAAGAATTTTAGGATTTATAATATATGGGATAATTTCTCTTTGTGTATTACATTTTTATAGCCTATATTAATATGGTACAAGATTATCCTAATCAAACCAAGTTTCTCATAAACAAGTTAGGTCAAAAGTAATCTAAAAGTAGTCATATTATATTACCGTAAATGTGTAATGTAATGGATGACTAACTACAATTTTTTTGTCATGTAATGTGGAAACAGTAACTGTGCAGTAAACTGTGTAACTCCAATAAAGTGAGGAAACCCGTCGCCTTAAAATTAAGTAAATAAACTTAATGCGCCATTGAAAAAATTAAGTTATGTGAACTTGACAATTTTTCAATTCCGCATAGTTTATTTACTTAATTTTAAGGCGATGAGTTTCCTCACTTTTTTTAAGTTCACTTCACTTTTTATAGTATAGGCCTATACTGATAAGGTGCAGTGTGTAGTATTTATGAGGATCTATTGACAGAAATGCAATATAATATACATAACTATGTTCAATTCATTTTGAACGAATCCTTAATATGACTCGGGAACGACGAGTCGTCTGAGAGAGCGATTCGTTCATTTTGTATTGACCCGCGCATGCGCATTGCGCAACATCTCATAGGCTACTACAGGAATCAGAAATCTCTCGAGTCGTTCGTTCATCAAGTCCCAGCCCCATATTAGGGCACGGATATGCAGTCTGTACAGGCGGAAACAGAAAAGATTAGTTAATTCAATTCAATTCAATTCAAATTTATTTGTATAGCGCTTTTCACAATACACATTGTTTCAAAGCAGCTTTACAGAAAGTGCATTTCATAGATGAACAGTATAAAAAATGTTAAAAAACACAATGTTAAAGAACAATGTTCGAAAAAGATAATCAGTCGTGTATTAATTTAGGCCATAACAACGCTGGCGTTGAGTCGTCTCTTCACAGGCGTGGAGTCGTCTCATCACAGGTGTTGGGGCATCCAAAGTCTTCATGAGAGGCTGGATACCAACCGGAGCTGACGAACTATTTACCTCGGGACTAGTGTCCCGAGATAACAACAGAAAAGCAGATGGGAAATAATTAGCGTAGCTGCTGTTCAGAATATTATATTAATGCTGTTGTTCCGATTTAACTGTAGTATAAAAGGTAATTATAATGTGAATGCTTGGCTAAAGAGATGTGTCTTTAATCTAGTTTTAAACTGGGACAGCGAGTCTGAACCTCGGACAATATCAGGAAGACTATTCCAGAGTTTAGGAGCCAAATGTGAAAAAGCCCTCCCTCCTTTAGTGGACTTGGATATCCTAGGAATGACCAGAAGCCTAGAGTTTAGTGACCTTAAAGAGCGCGATGGGTTGTAGGGCGATAGAAGATCCGTTAGATACACTGGAGCTAAACCATTTAGGGCTTTATAGGTCAGTAGCAATAATTTGTAATTGATACGGAACTTAATAGGTAACCAGTGTAGAGATGATAAAATTGGTGTTATATGATCATATTTTCTTGACCTAGTAAGAACTCTAGCAGCTGCGTTTTGGACTAACTGTAGTTTGTTTATTGAGGATGCAGGACAACCAGCTAATAAAGCATTACAGTAATCTAATCTCGAGGTCATGAATGCATGAACTAACTTTTCTGCATCAGGAATAGATAGCATGTTACGTAGCTTAGCAATGTTTCTAAGGTGGAAAAATGCCGTTCTTGTAACATATGAAATATGATTTTCGAATGTCAGGTTGCGGTCTAGTATAACACCTAGGTCTTTTACTGTAGTGGATAAAGTGACAGGACATCCTTCCAAGGTAAAGTTGTATTGTGCAAGGTTTTGTGGGCAGTTTTTTGGACCAATAAGTAATACCTCCGTTTTATCTGAATTTAATAGCAGAAAATTACACGTCATCCAGTATTTAATATCTTCAACACATGCTGTCAGTTTAGATAATTTAGCGTTTTCGTCCGGTCGTGATGAAATATATAATTGAGTGTCATCAGCATAACAGTGGAAATTAATTCCATGTTTTCTTATAATATTACCAAGCGGTAGCATATATATTGAGAATAGCAGAGGGCCTAATACGGATCCTTGCGGCACCCCATAGTCTACTGACATCATCCTGGATTTTTCCCCATTTAGACAGACAAAATGGTAGCGGTCTGATAAGTACGATCTAAACCAGTTTAATGCCTGTCCCTGAACACCAGTATAATTTTGAAGTCGATCTATGAGTATTTTATGATCTATAGTATCGAATGCAGCACTAAGATCGAGTAGAACTAGTATTGAGATACAGCCTTGGTCAGAAGCTAGAAGTAAATCATTTGTGATTTTAAGGAGCGCAGTTTCTGTGCTGTGATGCGGCCTGAATCCTGATTGAAATTTTTCATAGATATCATTTTCTTGCAAGAAAGAGCACAATTGAGCGGACACAACTTTTTCTAGTATTTTAGACATAAAAGGAAGATTTGAAATTGGTCTGTAATTTGCTAGGTTATTATGATCTAATTGTGGCTTCTTAATGAGAGGTTTTATGACTGCCAGCTTGAATATTCTTGGAACATGACCTAAAGATAAAGACGAGTTAATAATATTGAGAAGAGGCTCTTCCAATACAGGTAACAACTCTTTGAGTAGTTTAGTGGGTATTGGATCTAATAAACATGTTGTTGGTTTAGATGCAATGATAAGTTTATTTAGCTCTTCCTGTCCTATAGTTGTAAAGCGGTGTAGTAGTTCTTGAGGGGCGATAGTAGCGGTTGAATCATAAGACCATAAGATCATTAAAGATTGTACATTTACAATTTTATTTCTGATGCTTTCTATTTTCTCAGTGAAGAAATTCATAAAATCATTACTACTAAACTGTAACGGAATATTTTGCTCAGGCGATGCTTGTTTATTTGTTAGTCTAGCCACGGTGTTAAATAAAAACCTTGGGTTATTTTGATTATTTTCTATTAGTTTGCGGAGATGCTCAGCCCTGGCTGCTTTTAGGGCCTTTTTATAACGTGACATACTATCTCTCCACGCGATTCTAAAGACCTCTAAATTAGTTTGTTTCCATTTCCGCTCTAAGTTACGAGTTTCTCTCTTGATAACATGTGTAGCACTGTTGTACCATGGTGCTTTAGTTTTCTCTCTAACCTTTTTTAATCTAATTGGTGCAACGATTTCTAATGTGCTAGATAAAATGTTGCTCATACTGCTAGTCATTTCCTCTAGTTCATCTGTTTGTTTGGGTTCACTGAGCAGCTGAGACAGATCAGGTAAGCTATTTGAGAATCTATCTATAGTGGTTGGAATGATTGTTCTGCCTGGTCGATAACGTGGCGCAACATGACAGATTTCAGCAGTACGCAGTATGCAAGTTACCATGTAATGGTCAGTGACATCATCACTTTGCGGTATAATATCTATATCGGTTGGGTTGGTTCCATGTGATATAATTAAATCTAGTGTGTGATTAAGACGATGAGTGGGACCAGTGACGTTTTGCTTGATCCCAAAGGAGTTTAATAGATCTGTAAACGCAGCCCCTAATGCATCATTTGTGTTATCTACGTGTATGTTAAAATCTCCAACAATTAATGCTTTATCGACGTTGACCAATAGATCTGAGAGAAAGTCAGCAAACTCTTTTAAGAAATCAGCATAGGGCCCTGGAGGTCTATACACAGTAGCCAAGGCTAGAGATAATACGGATTTCTTTCTTGCATCTAAGAGCGTAACATTTAGCACTAGTACTTCAAACGAATTAAACCTGTGACCTGTTTTCTGAGTAACATTAAGAATATCTCTATAGATTGTTGCAACACCGCCGCCACGACCAATCAGACGGGGCTCATGCTTATAACAGTATCCTGGCGGAGTAGACTCATTTAGACCGAAATAATCATTTGGCTTAAGCCAGGTTTCAGTAAGGCAAAGTACATCAAAACTTTTATCTGTGACCATTTCATTTACAATAACCGCCTTAGGTGTGAGCGATCTAATGTTTAGAAGACCTAGTTTTAGAAATTGTTTTTGTTCGCTAATATTTAGCTTTTCTGGTTTAATCACAATTATATTTTTCCTGGATCTTACAGTAGATTTAATGTTTGATCTCATTAAACGAGGAATAGACACCGTTTCTATATAATGTTCTACATTGGGACTTATGTTAATTAAGTTAGGACACAATTGTTTTTGTTCACTAATATTGAGATTTTCTGGTTTAATCACAATTAGATTTTTCCTGGATCTTACAGTAGATTTAATGTTTGATCTCACTAAACGAGGAATAGACACAGTTTCTATATAATGTTCTACATTGGTACTTATGTCAATTAAGTTAGTACAGGAAAGACTGTGATCTGTACTTACTAGTCATATGGTGGTGTGTAACGCCCTGGAGATGTTGTCCGACAGAAGAGCCGCTCCGATTCTGCTGGGGTGAAGGCCATCAGGACGGAAGAGCCTAGGTCGCTCCCAGAAAAGATTCCAATTATTTACAAAGAGCAGTTTCTGTTCATTACACCATGACAATAACCATTCATTTAGAGCAAATAATCTACTGAACTTTTCATGTCCTAGTCGGTACGTGGGAAGGGGTCCAGACACGATGATCGTTGCTTCAGGCGATGTTCTGCGCACCGTCTCGACCAGGCTCTTGTAGTCCTTCTTCAGAACCTCCGTCTGCCGCAGCCTGGTGTCGTTCGTTCCCGCGTGCAACACGACAGCTCCGATGCGCTCGTCACCGCTCAGGATCTCGGGAACCTGCGCAGCGACATCGAGAACACGAGCACCGAACTGTCTGAATTGAACACAGAATTGAACTGTCTGCAGCCTTGCCTATGGAGCTGGGACTTGATGAACGAATGACTCAAACCCGAGACTCGAGAGATGAACTAATCAAATCTGTTTCCGGACGCATATGTATTACACGGCAGTCACGGCCAGATCAGAGCATCAGACATGACGGAACTAACGGCTCGAACCTGAAGACAGACACGAAAGGTAAACGATTTGAAAAAAAAAGAAGAAGAACGATTTGGATCGGGAGGTGAGGTGAACTAACAGACTGCATACATAGACTGAATCAAGCTAAGCAATTAATTAATAATTTATTTCTCAAAGTTTGGCCATGGCTGCATTAGCTTATAGTTAATTTTTTTATTCCAAAAGTACTAAATGTGTTGAAAAATGAAAAATGTAACATTTTAATTAGATTCTGCTGAAATGAACGAAATGACTTGAAAAAAGATTTGTTCATTTTGCTGAACGAGATTCAAAGATCCGAGTCAGTAAAATTATCCGAACTTCCCACCACTACTTCATACACCACGGGTCTCCTTACAGTGAAGTCGCCATTTTGCGCCGCCATGTTTCTACGGTGGCCCTAAACAGACAAACTTCTCTATAGAGTGCTAGCTACTCTCTGCTGTCTCTGACGACATCTTTGTCCTGTGTCGGCCACCGTAGCTTCTCTATGTGCTTCAAAAGGGAGGAGTGAGTGGTGGACGGTTATAATTCACAACCTCAACACTAGATGCCGCTAAAATTTACTCAGTGCACCTTTAAATATTATTTAAACGTATTTAGAGATATCTCATTGAATTTCTTAACTCTTTCCCAGCCATTGATTAAGACAGCAACAAATCATATTTCAAATACTACAAAAACAGCCTTCTTCCACCTCAGAAACATCGCTAAGCTACGAAACATGCTATCTGTCTCTGATGCAGAAAAGTTAGTTCATGCATTCATGACCTCTAGATTAGATTACTGTAATGCACTACTAGCTGGCTGTCCTGCCTCCTCAATAAACACGCTACAATTAGTCCAAAATGCAGCTGCTAGAGTTCTTACTAGGTCAAGACAATATGATCACATAACACCAATTCTAACATCTCTACGCTGGTTACCTGTTAAGTTTCATATTAATTATAAAGTATCGCTACTGACCTATAAGGCCCTAAATGGTTTAGCTCCTGTGTATTTAACTGATCTTCTATCGCCTCATAACCCATCACGATCTTTAAGATCACTAAACTCTGGGCTTCTGGTAATACCGAGGATATCTAAGTCAACTAAAGGAGGAAGAACGTTTTCATATTTGGCACCTAAACAATGGAATAGTCTTCCTAATAATGTTCGGGGCTCAGACTCAATCCTCCAGTTTAAATCTAGATGAAAGACGCATCTCTTTAGCCAGGCATTCACATAACATGCATCTCCTAACCTTGTACTCTATAGTTATATCAATGCACATGATCGTCTTTGCTTAATGCTTTGAACAGCAGCTACGCTAATTATTTTTCTGTTCTGTTTTATCTCGGGATGCCCATCCTGAGGGAACTAGAGAGTCCGTCAGCTCCAGTCTGGATCCAGCTTCTCGTAAAGACTTCAGATGACCAACACCTGTGAAGAGACGACTCAACTCCTGCGAGGACTTCAGATGACTAACACCTGTGAAGAGACGACTCAACTCCTGCGAGGACTTCAGATGACCAACACCTGTGAAGAGACGACTCAACTCCTGCGAGGACTTCAGATGACCAACACCTGAGAAGAGACGACTCAACTCCAGCGAGGACTTCAGATGACCAACACCTGTGAAGAGACGACTCAACTCCTGCGAGGACTTCAGATGACCAACACCTGTGAAGAGACGACTCAACTCCAGCGAGGACTTCAGATGACCATCACCTGTGAAGAGACGACTCAACTCCTGCGAGGACTTCAGATGACCATCACCTGTGAAGAGACGACTCAACTCCTGCGAGGACTTCAGATGACCATCACCTGTGAAGAGACGACTCAACTCCTGCGAGGACTTCAGATGACTAACACCTGTGAAGAGACGACTCAACTCCTGCGAGGACTTCAGATGACCAACACCTGTGAAGAGACGACTCAACTCCTGCGAGGACTTCAGATGACCAACACCTGAGAAGAGACGACTCAACTCCAGCGAGGACTTCAGATGACCAACACCTGTGAAGAGACGACTCAACTCCTGCGAGGACTTCAGATGACTAACACCTGTGAAGAGACGACTCAACTCCTGCGAGGACTTCAGATGACCAACACCTGTGAAGAGACGACTCAACTCCTGCGAGGACTTCAGATGACCAACACCTGAGAAGAGACGACTCAACTCCAGCGAGGACTTCAGATGACCAACACCTGTGAAGAGACGACTCAACTCCTGCGAGGACTTCAGATGACCAACACCTGTGAAGAGACGACTCAACTCCAGCGAGGACTTCAGATGACCATCACCTGTGAAGAGACGACTCAACTCCTGCGAGGACTTCAGATGACCATCACCTGTGAAGAGACGACTCAACTCCTGCGAGGACTTCAGATGACCATCACCTGTGAAGAGACGACTCAACTCCTGCGAGGACTTCAGATGACTAACACCTGTGAAGAGACGACTCAACTCCTGCGAGGACTTCAGATGACCAACACCTGTGAAGAGACGACTCAACTCCTGCGAGGACTTCAGATGACCAACACCTGAGAAGAGACGACTCAACTCCTGCGAGGACTTCAGATGACCAACACCTGTGAAGAGACGACTCAACTCCTGCGAGGACTTCAGATGACCATCACCTGTGAAGAGACGACTCAACTCCTGCGAGGACTTCAGATGACCAACACCTGTGAAGAGACGACTCAACTCCTGCGAGGACTTCAGATGACCATCACCTGTGAAGAGGCGACTCAACTCCTGCGAGGACTTCAGATGACCATCACCTGTGAAGAGGCGACTCAACTCCTGCGAGGACTTCAGATGACCAACACCTGTGAAGAGACGACTCAACTCCTGCGAGGACTTCAGATGACCATCACCTGTGAAGAGACGACTCAACTCCTGCGAGGACTTCAGATGACCATCACCTGTGAAGAGACGACTCAACTCCTGCGAGGACTTCAGATGACCATCACCTGTGAAGAGGCGACTCAACTCCTGCGAGGACTTCAGATGACCAACACCTGTGAAGAGACGACTCAACTCCTGCGAGGACTTCAGATGACCATCACCTGTGAAGAGACGACTCAACTCCTGCGAGGACTTCAGATGACCATCACCTGTGAAGAGACGACTCAACTCCTGCGAGGACTTCAGATGACCATCACCTGTGAAGAGACGACTCAACTCCTGCGAGGACTTCAGATGACCAACACCTGAGAAGAGACGACTCAACTCCTGCGAGGACTTCAGATGACCATCACCTGTGAAGAGACGACTCAACTCCTGCGAGGACTTCAGATGACCATCACCTGCGAAGAGACGACTCAACTCCTGCGAGGACTTCAGATGACCATCACCTGCGAAGAGACGACTCAACTCCTGCGAGGACTTCAGATGACCATCACCTGCGAAGAGACGACTCAACTCCTGCGAGGACTTCAGATGACCATCACCTGCGAAGAGACGACTCAACTCCTGCGAGGACTTCAGATGACCATCACCTGCGAAGAGACGACTCAACTCCTGCGAGGACTTCAGATGACCATCACCTGCGAAGAGACGACTCAACTCCTGCGAGGACTTCAGATGACCATCACCTGCGAAGAGACGACTCAACTCCTGCGAGGACTTCAGATGACCATCACCTGTGAAGAGACGACTCAACTCCTGCGAGGACTTCAGATGACCATCACCTGTGAAGAGACGACTCAACTCCTGCGAGGACTTCAGATGACCATCACCTGTGAAGAGACGACTCAACTCCTGCGAGGACTTCAGATGACCATCACCTGTGAAGAGACGACTCAACTCCTGCGAGGACTTCAGATGACCATCACCTGTGAAGAGGCGACTCAACTCCTGCGAGGACTTCAGATGACCATCACCTGTGAAGAGACGACTCAACTCCTGCGAGGACTTCAGATGACCATCACCTGTGAAGAGACGACTCAACTCCTGCGAGGACTTCAGATGACCATCACCTGTGAAGAGACGACTCAACTCCTGCGAGGACTTCAGATGACCATCACCTGTGAAGAGACGACTCAACTCCTGCGAGGACTTCAGATGACGCAGCTCTGCATCAACACGCACTCATGCTCATCTTTATATACCCTATTCATTAACAACATGTATTCTTATTTCTGTGCCATAGTTATTATATTGATTAATAATAGACAGTTAGCTAATCTGTGTGCTTTGCATATGTGCATTTCTGAAATGCATAACATGTACAAATCCATTTAAATTGTAATGTAGATGCATTTTCTGTGAAGCTGCTTTGAAACGATGTATTGTGAAAAGCGCTATACAAATACATTTGAATTGAATTGATGAGTTATCTCGCCTTTTATTGGAAAACGCTTCCCTGCCATTGACGAGTTTTTACGGTTTTCTGTGTTTTCAGTGTTATACGGTAGGGGGCGCATCTCCTGAACGAGTACACTATCCAGATCAAAACACAGGTGAAGAAGAAGCAGAAACAAGCGATAGCATAATCAAGGAATCAAGGAATTCAAGGAATTTTTATTGCCAAGTACATTTTTACACATACACGGAATTTGTTTTGGTGTTGTGCGAGTCACACTCACACTAAGCAAATGCATATGAAAAATAATGCGATCATCAACAATTAACAGCATATCAATCAAAAGGGCCTAATGTTACGGAGTGAAATGTCGACCCAGGAAGTGGTTAGGACTGTGCAGGGGTGTTGATCTACTCTGTGTTTTCATCATGGATCCGATCTCTGACAAAACACACAATTTTCTCTTTTTTTTGTGCTCAAAATGTGGCTTTTTTATGAAACTTACCCACATAAAATAATGCATTAAGCTAGAATTAAAAGCAGAGAGTCGTTCTTTTGATATTTTGTATGTTCAGATATTCATAAAACAAAATATTCTAGGGGCCATGAAAGTTTTGATCAAAAACACTGGCGGTGGCTGGCAACAACAAATAATAAAAAAACGCTGGAAAGAGTTTATAATTGCAGATATCTCTAATTATCATTATAACTAGTCAAATTATAATTATGACTCGTCAATTGTGACTATCTAAAATATATTTATGGATTGTCAAATCATAGTTTTATATGCCAGTTATGCCTACCATAGGGTGTCACTACAAATATTTGTTGATTGATGGTCAGCTGGTCTGGTTATCTTATCTTAAACTCTAAAGTAGATTTACTTGTTTTAAATTATGATTGTATATGCCAACTATGAAATCTTAAATGTCTGTGTGAGTATGCTGCATATGTACTGACTGACTATGTAGACTATGCATGTAGACTAACTAACTACATGCCGGTAGTTGTTTGACTATGGAAGACAAAGTTAGTCAGTGAAGGGACAGTGAGCTTTTATACCGCAAGTGCGCATGAAGTGTGTCATCTGGGACAGGGCCAACACACACACACACACACACACACACACACACACACACACACCCCTGTCATAGTTAATTTCAGTTTCACTGTTAGAGGGCGCTATGACTAAAGCAATACCCAAAACTGTGCGCCTTCTGGGCTGGAAGTTCACTATCTGAATCTACTTTGTCCTCTATGATGTCCCAAATAGATTTGCTTTATTAAGATGATCATATTTAGCAATTGTGACCGGTGTGATTATTTTTTCTTTAGTTTCAGGTCAAGTTTATGCCATGGTCTGCAGAGTGTAGGCTGTGTGTCGAAACCACAAGTGTCATACTGGGAAAGTATTCTGCAGCGTACGCAGTGAAGAAGGCAATGCAATGCATTAGAAATTCAACAACACGACCAGAGATAAAGAACATACCAGTGGAAACTCCCTGTAGTAAGGCACAAACCAACCAGTCACATGAAGATCGCTGCTGCAAGTTCAAGCACCGCTATACTTGTCAGCAAACTCAGCAGCATCAATGCTCCACACTCTGTGAAGATCAGCGTTTGGCTTCACAGGAAATCCTCTCCACAATGGGCCAGCCTGTTAGAAAGATGAAGAGCTGCGGTTAGCCGGTCCCGTTAGGTTTTGCCTTATCATTCCCTGTTTACGTGCTGCTCTTTCAGTCACAAATAAACTTCACAGAGGGCCCTTGCAAATCATCTGAATGAATTTCATAGAATCAACTGGGAAAAAGAGTGAATTACCAAATGATGTTCCTATTGCAAGACGTAGAATTGATATCATATGGATAGTGCTGACAGTGTATCTATTGCAGTCATGAGATGGTTATTCTAACAGCGTGTGCAGATGTGCAAAGAGCAGGTGCGGCCCCTGGGTGCTGCGGGCTTGTCATGGCGTCTTTCCTTATCAAATTCCAATCTGCACTCTCTGTTTTGTAGTTCTTTCTTATTCAAATGAGCAACTGCCACTACGACTTCAAATTTGAGAACTTCAAAAAGCTCTATGCAAAATATGTTTTATGGCATGTATGATATTTAATATCTGACTACACACACACACAACATTATGACCACCTCCCTAATATTGTGTTGGTCCCCCTTTTGCTGCCAAAACAGCCCTGACCCGTCGAGGACTCCTCTAGACCCCAACCACGTTCCTGGAGGACCCCCAACAGTGCACATTTTGGATGTGTCCTTTGTCTGACACACCCACATCAGGTCTTGGAGTAGCTACTAATGAGCTGATAACCTGAATCAGGTGTGTTTGATTGAGGAGACATGCAAAATGTGCACTGTTGGGGGTCCTCCAGGAACGTGGTTGGGAACCACTGCTCTAGACCCCTGAAGGTGTGCTGTGGTATCTGGCACCAAGATGTTAGCAGCAGATCCTTTAAGTCCTGTAAGTTGTGAGGTGGGGCCTCCATGGATTGGACTTGTTTGTTCAGCACATCCCACAGATGCTCGATTGGATTGAGATCTGGGGAATTTGGAGGCCAAGTCAACACCTCAAACCATGGGCGTTGGAACCATTGTATGTGGGTGGGACAAGACCCACCCACTTTCTACGATCAATGATATTGGACCCACTCACTTTTATCGTCTCTAACATTCAGCACATGTCTGTTTACCTACCCCTAATCGATAAACACTTATTATTAAACACGTTAGATGCTTTATTTCCACTTTTCTAATATTTTCTTCATTTTTATTGAAAATGAATGCCTTTCCGATCTGATATGTGATGGGAAAAGGGAGAAGATTGAGCTCGGCGAAAGGCGGACTCGAACCGCGGGTCGATTTGTGTCAAAACTAGATGCTGTGTGTCCTACCCCTACACTACTGCCACTCCAATGATATGGCGATTCCCGTAATTTTGTCTTTCCGAACTATACGTTTAGCAAGCAAAGCGGTATATTTGTACTTAACTTACTAAAATTCTGAGGACCCACCCACATTTTTTTTTGCTTCCGACGCCCATGCCTCAAACCCATTGTTGTGCTCCTCAAACCATTCCTGAACCATTTTTGCTTTGTGGCAGGAGCGCATTATCTGCTGAAAGAGCCACAGCCATCAGGGAATACCGTTTCCATGAAAGGGTGAACATGGTCTGCAACAACGCTTAGGTAGGTGGTACGTGTCAAAGTAACATCCACATGGATGGAGGACCCAAGGTTTCCCAGCAGAACATTGCCCAAAGCATCACTGCCTCCGCCGGCTTGCCTTCTTCCCATAGTGCACCTGGGGTCATGTGTTCCCCAGGTAAGCCACGCTACACACACCCGGCCATCCACTTATATTTATATAGTGTAAAGTCACAAATCTGTATCTCTTGCAGTGCTTTGTAACCCACCTGGAGAAATATCCACTTAAGTAAAAGGTGCCAACTAGCCCAGATCTCCCTTGAAGTTGAACTTGAACTCCCTTGAATGATGTTTTACAGAAGTGTGACCTATATAGGCACATGTGTTGATTTGATCTAAGCACTAAAGACTATAAACTCTTCTAGAAACATTTGAAGGATGTAAAGCTGTTGCTGCACCGCCTTCCTTCCTTCCAGTCACTTATGGTCCTTAATATGTGACGTAACAAGTGTAATAATGTGCAATATGCTAATGAGCTTTTGATGTCTTCGGTTTAGGAACAAAACTTTCCACAGGAAATCGCCCTTCGACTCTCTCAATGATTGAGTAACCTTCAAAATGTTGCAGCCAACCCGGGAAATTGCCTCACGGAGGTTACAAACAAATGTCTTTATAGTGTTTTTGTTTATTTTTTAAACGAAACAAATTTTTTATATTTAAATGCCAATAGGCCCTTTACGTCTTCAACATGTGGGTACAACCAGATGGCGCACCACGCCAAAATAGCCTCCCATTGTTTCCTTTTGTCTGCATACACTAATTAAAATCACCATAAAGCCTTTTAAATGACTTTATTCATCTGATTGCCCCGCATAGCACGCAGCCTTTATGTGGCGCGCCACGCCTGCTTTACATTTCGCTCAGGATAGCCAATCACCTTCCATCTGGCGCGTGGCGTCACGGACAGGTGTGACCAATCAGAGGCGGCGGCCGACTGCCACCGCCAAGCTTGTGTGCGGAGTTCAGCGGCACTCAGGAAGTGAGCGCGGCGCGAGCGGTCCCTGCGCTTTCACTCTCATACATTTACAGCGGCTCAGTTTCCCAGTTTGACAGACCAGTTCCACACATCTCATCCCGATATCCAAGGTAAGGCGTGACTTGGCGGATTTAGGATCAGTTGGGAACGTGTGTCATGACGTGTGTTGTGGACGTAATGTTTCATATTTTGACAGCAGCGTTTATTGTTTATGTTCTCAGCCACAGGCGATTAAACAAGTTTATAATTCACTTTCAGAATTAGGTTTGAGTCAATAACGGTTAATAAACCTTCCCAGTGTTGATGTTTATATTGTAGTTCGCTGTGTTTATTTATGTGAGCAAGTGCGATTTCAAGAGTGTCGTCCAGTTTCGATGACGTCTTATGTTTTTATTTTTTTTATTTTTTTTTACTCTTAATTTTAACTTAAAGTCTAATAATGCTGTTATATGTACTTATAAAGTGCAGAGAATAACGCGAGCGTGAAAAGCGCGTGAGTGTTGAGCTGTCACAGGCAGTGAGTGCGCGCGCGGAGCGGCTCGTGCGCTGCGCGAGCGCCGGGCGGTGGTTCGTCGGTTTGTTCTGCAGCTTTTGCACATTTCCGCTGCTCCGGGGGACTCGGTCCTGACGAGTTTATCGTCGCGTTTCGGTGAGAAGTGCCTCATGTTCCCTCACATTTCCTCACACTTCGTCTAGTTGTAGTGATAGTCGGGTCGTTTATTCTAGGGGGACTCAAACAACTTTGGCCTTCAGCGACAATGTCAAATTCAACTTCTGAGCAGCTTTTACCTCAGCAGCTCACAGTGCTCTGTGTTCATGGCAGTGTTGGGGTTTTAAAGCGTTTATATGTGTAAAACAATCACAAAGAACAACAATGCTGTCAGAATCTTGTAAATCAGTACTTGAGCGTTATTTACTATGGTGTCAGGTGAGGATACTGGGGTCGTTTGATACATATGGTGCTGAGGAACTGCCATGTTTACATGTTATATGTACCATATTTACAATTCTACCATGGTCATTATACTATATTGTTACCATGGTACCATGTTTACTAAAAGTCATTGTAATTGATATGGTAAACAACAACAACAACAACAACAACAACAAAAAACAGTACGTTACTGCCATGATGGTAAGTCCAAAACCTAGGGTAGTACCAGTATTTATTCATTTATTAACTTCTTTTTCTTTCTTTTCTTTCCTAATATTGTGATTTTTGAAGAACATTTGCTTTATGTTTCTCTCAAATTATTATTATGTTGTCCCCTTTGATACGGTCTATTTTTCTCATACTTTGCACCGTTTTGTGGAAAAAACCCTACGCCTTGTTATATAGGTTTGTTCACTTGTAAAGTAAATATTCAAGAAAATATAAATATGTATGTGACCCTCATAAGTCTCACGGGTATATTTGTGGCAATAGCCAACAATACATTGAATGGGTCAAAATTATCCAATTTTCTTTTATGCCAAAAATCATGTTCCATGAAGATATTTTGTACGTTTCCTACTGTAAATGTATCAAAAATGTATTATTAGTAGTGATATGCATGGCTAAGGACTTTATTTGGACAACTTTAACGGCGATTTTCTCAATATTTAGATTTTCAAAGTTATATCTCGGCCAAATATTGTCCTATCCTAACGAGCCTTTCAGCTCAGCTTTCAGATGATGTATAACTTTTATCTAGATATTTATAAAAAATATCGAAATCCCAAATCGAATGGGTTTGGATCATGGGCGTTGGAAGCAAAAAAAAAAGTGGGTGGGTCCTCAGAAATCTTTTGCTGGAGTAGATGCCAATTACATAAAGTACGAATATACCGCTTTGCTTGCTAAACGTCTAGTTCGGAAAGACAAAACTACGGAAATCGCCGTATCATTGGAGTGGTAGTAGTGTAGGGGTAAGACGCACGGCATAACATTTTGACACAAATCGACCCGCGGTTCGAGTCCGCCTTTCGCCGAGCTCAATCTTCTCCCTTTTCCCATCACATATCAGATCGGAAAGGCATTTATTTTCAATAAAAATGACGAAAATATTAGAAAAGTGGAAATAAAGCGTCTAACGTGTTTAATAATAAGTGTTTATCGATTAGGGGTAGGTAAACAGACATGTGCTGAATGTTAGAGACGATAAAAGTGAGTGGGTCCAATATCATTGATCGTGAAAAGTGGGTGGGGCTTGTCCCATGGTTTGGATGATGTATAAATCTCGATTTCAAAAAATGAATGAACCCTTATGACGGGGTCCAGTGTCTTGTGATTCATGTCGGCTTCTCGAACAAGACTAAATGGGGTTTGATTTTGTCCATGAGGAATTGATTGGATGGGTTGTGGTTTGCTATTGGTGGATCTCACGTGTGAGTGACAGGTTGATCCCGCCCTCGTGGCAGTAAACGCGTCATCAGAGAAGACAGGTTATTTTAATAATGATGTGCATGGATAATGTGTAACAAATACTGCAGGTATATTCCATAAAAACAAGAATGGTCAATGTAGTTTTCACGGAGAGATGTATTTTAGAGTGAGTTCAGTGTGGCGATTGGAAAAGAAAGCTCTGGAGTGTGAGGTCATGGGGTTTTTGTTGGCTTAGTGTACTGAGATTGCAGGCCAGGCTGTGTCAGATTTGAAGCAGACATCTGTTGGTCCGGCACAAACGGTCTGGATATTTAATCCTTCCAGTGGAGAGGAGGAGGAGGGAAATGAGACCCCCACCCAGAGCTCACAGCTTTTGTGACAGGTGTCCCCCTGCTATTCAGCACCTCAAGCAACTTTTCCCCGTGTGTGTGTGTGTGTGTGCGCTTGCGTATTCGCTGGCTCTTTTGAGGCCTTTGTCTGTTTATTTTTCTGTCTGTGGTTGCGTCTCTGCTGGTGTAGTAGAGAGAAGCTCCGCGTCAGCTGGTTTAACAGCCACGCTTATTGAATGTAAAGTTCAGATGTATTGATCTGTTGACCTAATGCTGCATTGTCACGTGAGAGGCTGCAGTCTGTCTTTGTGTGTTTGTATTTGCACACGCACAAAAGAGAGTGAAAGGACAGAGAAAACACACACCACGGATCCTTTTTGGCGCCATTTCCCAGCTGTCTTGCTCAGTGGCGTGTACTCCAGTGTCACTGTAACATGCCCCATGGGACATGCTCGCATACAGTTAGCGCTCTGCCGCCTGCGAGTGTTAACAGGGCGTAGGTGCGTGTGTGTTTGTGCATCTTGCTGTGTATGTTAGCCCAGTCCTCCTGGGAGACTAAACTTAACCTTCTCCATTCATGTCGCAACACTGCGCTCCCCATTCTAGGCAGCAGGAGATCCAGCATCAGGTTTCTGGATTTCTCAACGCTTGTATTTGATCACAGCAAGTTATTTACACTTTGGATTTAGTTACTTTTCCATATCATAATTTACCGTTTAAAGCAGTGCTTCTCGGCCACTGCATATTTTGTGTGTCTCCCTCATCTCTAGCACACCTGATTCAACTCACCAGCTCATTAGAGGCCACAAGCGATTCAGAGGCTGCATCCTTCGAAGGCCGATTGTGTCACCGCGGCGGAGGCTGTCCCAATTCGAAGGCTCCTTCAAATGCGTCCTTCGTTTCGTAATGAAGGAAACAACAGATTAGGGGTGTGACGAGATCTCGTCGAGGTGAAAAGCTGTAGTGTTAGGGTGAAGATAGAATATATTGCTGCGTCCCAGTTCGCCTACTTATACTACGACCTAAAAGTGTGCACTCTTTTTGTGAAGAAAAAGCACATACTTTTGAGTGTGTAGCAGAAGAGTACGAAAGCTTTGGGACACACTTCTTCGTCATCTATAACGGACGTTTTTTTCCCCCATGTTGGTTATTTTGGTTTTAGTCACGTGACTCCGCCCCGTCAGTCACATCAAGTGCAGTTTGCAGGCACACAGAGAGATGCAGGAGCAGTTATCTGTGTTTATAGATGAACAGAATCACTATAGCAACTGCATGCTTTACACAGTTTATACAGGTCAGTTAATTGCCGTTCTTATAGCCTACACGCTGCCACACACACACACACACGTTGAGTTTTCATGTTTTATGGGGACATTCCATAGGCGTAATGGTTTTTATACCGTACAAACCGTATTTTCTATCCCCCTACAGTGCCCCTGCCCCTAAACCTACCCATCACAGGAGACATTTTTAAATTTTCAAAAAACATCACTTTCCTCATGGGGACCAAAAAATGTCCCCACAAGGATGAGGATTTGGGATATTGCCATCTTTTTTAAACGTAGGGTTTACCAGGCCACACACACACACAGACACACACACACACACACACAGACGGCGCGCGCAAGCCCCGAAGCCAGATCGCTTTCACTCTCGTCCTCATAACGTTTGTCAAGTAAATGCGTTTAAAGGCTTGAACATTTAAAGCGATTGTGCACTTTTCAAAAACAACAATACGGAAAACCTCTCCGTTCAGTGCTCAGCGTTCTTCTGTGACAGAGAGCCGAGCCGTGTCGCGTCTCTGACAACGAGCGCGCCCTGAAGCAGACCTCTTTCACCTGCGCCCTCACAAAGCTTTGTCATTTGTATGTGTTTTAAGGCCTGCCAGTTTGAACAGTAAAGTGATTTTCGACCATCAGATGTGTATTATGTTGAACTAATGCCTGATATGTTGTGACAAACGAACACTCAGACAGAAGCTCGCACATCACGTGAAGATCGCTCGCAGAGAGCAGCTCAGAAACTCAGCGTCAACGCCGTCCTGTGACTAAAGTAAAGTCACTAAAGTAGCTTAGAAACTCAACCGTTATAGCATATATTTTAATACCTTTGAAGTAAGCACAAACCACAGCTTCATAATGAATAGAGACACGAGTAATGAGTAATTCACACACACACAATCACTCTCGCATTAATGCATTCAGATAAATGTAATGTTGGCCTACTGTGCTAAATTATCTGAAACAGAAATCTGCCCCATAGACAATAACTGCTGAAAGTGAACCGTTTCCTTCAAGAATTTTAAAATCACAAAGAAATGCACTTTTTCATTAGAAAAGAAAATTCCACCTTTTAATAGTAGAAAATATTTACAGTAAAAACCTTATCAGGAACATACTCAACCTTATGAGGGCAAAAAATGGAAAACAAAAAAATAAAAATAAATAATAATCGTTCATTAATCGTAATCGAGGTCAAATGTTCAATTAATCAAGGTTTTTATTTTTGGTCAAATCGCTACAGCCCTGCGTTGATCTGCCATTCGCCAGTCTCTAATGCAGAGACTCTCCTCATGTGTTTGCAGTTTAAATATAATGGCATTTAAAAGTTAATGGCCAAACATATCATTACAAAAAAGTTCCCAATGCTGCTGCAGGTGAAATATGATGTGGATAACATTGAATAAATATCTTTTCGGCAGGTTTATCTAGGGCTGGGCGATATGGCCCAAAAAATTATCACGATATAATTTTCTATATTAGTCGATATCGATAATTAGCACGATAAATGTCAAATCTTTATTTCTTTAAAGTTTAAAGGCATATTTTTGCTCCTGAGTGAAAGATGTAGAAAACAGACAACTGTTTAAATTATCTGTGGTTTTAAATTATCTTTTATTGTCAAAACATGACAAACACTTCCCAAACAGGTGAACATTGATCAAAACTGAGGTAGATTTATTTATTATAAAATCAATATCAATAGAGTATATATTAATATAAATAGAATATATAAAATAAATATCTGTAATGATATAACATTTGGCTCTGCTGGCTGCAAATGCAAAGTTAAAGTGCTTTAAAGATAATGTTTGTCAATAAACAAAAATAGAATAAAAAATATATATTTCTGGTCAGCATGCCAAGCCTTATAAATAAATTATATCAATATCTATATATAAATAATATATATATATATATATATATATATATATATATATATATATATATATATATATATATATATATATATATATATATATATATATATATACACTTAATTAAAATAAATGTGTAAGTAGTAAAACAATAAAAACCAAACGGGCAAAAAATGCGTTTTAAATTTAGAAACATTTTGAGTCCCCCCTCTCTTGCCTTACAGTAGGGATGGGCGATACCACTTACTTTGTTTTCAATATGATACCGATACTTTCAAGGTCAGTATCACCGATACTTCAAAACTGAACTTTTATATTATTACATTTATTAAATTATTAAAATTACTAAGAGTAAAATGGGTAAAGATACCCACTTAACATATTTGAAAGATATTTTAACATTCAATATGCCTAAATTGCAACTTATTAGATCATATTTTTGTGTGCACATGGTTAAAATATGTTTACTTGTAGTGGTAACCATGGAAATCTACAAATAGTTGAACTATGGTCACTGTAGTAAAAAATAAACCATGGGTCATTTTCATAAGGGAAGGATGTTGCACCTATAAAATGCAACCTTTTTATTCTGACATGATTTATATTAACATTAGTTACAGAATAGAACAAGATCAATATCAGCTTTTAAAATTAAATTTAAAGAGTAGCCTAATTGCTGTATGTAGGCTACAGTTTCTATTTGTTTATTGTGAAATAACTCAAACATATGTTTTCTGTCTTCTGATGAGCATTTTTCAGAGCTGCGTCTCCAAAAGCATCAATGGTTTCTTATGATAGTTTTGGGAAACGCAGCTCTGTTTGAACACAGTGTCATCAGTGAGCATATGCTCTCTCTGTGATTGACTGGTTCGGTCTTGCAGCATTTGCGTGCGTTCAGATCATGGTTCAGATGAGCAGGAAAATAGTCCTATGCTACACAACTATTCGGTAACATAGGTTATTTGTATTGTATGCAATAAATCAACTTTTTAAATAAAATAAACAAAAAACACCTAGTATCGATATTTTCTGATGCTCACATCAGTATAGATATATTGATACGCCCATCCCTACCTTACAGTGGATTGGTCCACCGCGCACCTCACCTACTCAAATGTAGTTGTGGAACTCCAGGAAGGGCTGTCAAGTCTATTTTATTCACTTTAAACATCGGATTAAATGATTTTATTTCTCTTTTAATACAGGCGATGCTGATTTATTAATAAATCACCAAAGACAAATTATGATACCGATGTATTTTTTTTTCCACAAGTCCGGCGTTTTAGTGATTGGCCAGAGGAGAACTGGCACCCCGACTGAGTCTGGTTTCTCCCAAGGTTTATTCTTCTCCATTAGGTCACCTGATGGGGTTTTGGTTTCCTTGCCACTGTTGCCTCTGGCTTGGCGTGCTCAGTTGGGGACACTACATTTTTCAACTAAATATCCAATTAAATCTAATTATTAAACTAAATTAACCATATAAACTAAATTACTGATCTAATTCCTGATCTCAAGCCCACACTGCCACCGTATGATAATTGAAATGAACTGATGACATCACTGTTTTCTCCAGAATGGCTATACGGCTTAATAAAATTATGCTGCATTATTTTAACACTGTAAAGCTTTGAAACAATCTGCATTTTTAAAAGAGCTATATAAATATGGTTGACTTGACTTGACTTGATTATGGTTTGGTAACGAACTAACAAGGCGATAAGCCTCTGCGTGAGCTGATATTAGGCTAATGTAGAGTTAGCGCTGTGTTGGGCTCAATGCTATATGGAAGAACTTCGAAGAAGCAAGATAACTGAATAGTTATATTACCGTGTGGTGAATCTATAAGCAGTGCACGTCGCTCTGTTTTATGTCGGATTGCAAATAGCCAAAATATCTCCAAACCACTGAAGTTGAGTGACCTTTCTTGTCAACGATATCTGTGTCCTCGGAGCTGGTCATGAGCGCTGAATTTTCTTCACTATCGCTCATTGTTCTTGCTCCACTCCACTCCAATCCTCCAATCCTGTCGGCCTGTCAGCCACTGTGACTGTCAACAACACCGCGTGTGGCACCCAGAAGCCCGGTCTGCACACCGCATGCGCAGCGTTACGCATAGCGTGCAAGCATTATATCAAGCATTTATCGAACTGTTGTTATCGTTTTATCGAGGAAAATTATTTCGCGATAATTATGGTTATCGTTTTATCGCCCAGCCCTAGGTTTATCTCATATAGGGTGCATTTGGTTAAGAATCAATGCGGTAGTAAAGCACACCGGTGATCATCTTCAGCTTCAGCGCGCACAGTTCAAACAGCGCTCCACAACTAATAATGACTATGATTGGCACTGTCATATTACATAACATTATAAAGAGAGCAATATTGTAATAAAACATTGTGAATAATTTGGGTTTATTTGCTGGGTTTCATCACGTTGCTCCAGGAAGACACACATTCAGACTCGCACGTAACTTAGTTCATGTTCACTTGTGCATTCGCATCATTTTGTGCAGATATCATTAGTAATATTATCTTTGTTTTGTATATATCTGATTAATCTCATATAGGATAGGTTTCGTTGAGTTAAATAAAGCTAAGATATTGTTATTATTTCTTTAGGAATCATGTTTTCAAACTTTTTTTAATAACAAAATCTCTGGTAATAAATCATATAAATTAACTAGCCACAATTAATTTTGTGATTCCAGAAGCTTCAAGAGCAGTATATTCATCAATAAAAACAATGAGAGGGGAAAATGTTTGTCATGTTTTTAGCATTTTATTTTAGATTAGATAGTTAGGTTATTTAAATATATTATTACTAATTTATTAATTGAAATACTGTTTTAAGTCGAACCTTGGAAGTTTGTGGAGACCTGGTTGAGAACCAGTGGACTAGTGGAACCAGTGGACTCCGTTCAACATGTCGCATCTCATAATGACATTACCTGGTTTATTCTTGAGGAGCATTTTAGCATGGTGTAGGAATAGTTCACACACATTTGAACTATCTGTACAGTATGTACTCTTACGTTCTTCTGTTGAACACCAAAGGAGAACTTACTAAATTAAGTTAATTTCATCATATAAAGCAATCATGTCTCTTTGGAAAATTTGGACTAAACCGCTCACACCAAGAACACCAAAAGCGACGCGAACACCACTTGCACAAATAAAAACATTGCACGATGAGGAGTGTGTTCAACCACATCAACAGCTACATTTCCTTCTGCTATTTGTTTTTTCATCATCAACCATGTTGGAGAGATGACTACTATTGCTTCTCTGTACCTGTTGTGGAAGTCCCAAATATACCAGAAAGCCGAACGTAGACATGTCTGGGTTCACAGTACCTTAAATGTTAATAAGCTCTTCGCTGATTGACTTGTGCGACAACGCATCATACGAATTTTCCACTTGAGTTGAAATTTTTCAACTTGTGCAGAAGGCGTTCACGTCATTTGCGTCGCCCGGCACAAATGTACGCCTATTTGCGTCTTTGCATTAACTTTGAATGTAATCTACTCTTGCAAATAATAAAATTTGCTTTTGGTGTGCACACACCATAAGACACATTCACTAGCTTATATTGTAAATCTTTTTTGGTGCATGACAGCTTGTGGTCAGTTTTTGGTTTTGTTGTGTGGAAAAGAGCAGTGAATGACATTCTGCAGAACGTCTCCTGGTGTGTTTTATCCAAGAGAAAGAAATGTGGATGAGTAAATAATGACAGAATTCTTATTTATTTGACAGAAGCAGTCAATATGTTTCTGGCGGAGTGTTGCAAGGGTTAGTTCACCCAAAACCAGTGAGGTTCATTCTCTCGTGTATATAAAAGCCTACATTTTTCATCATGTCTCTTAGTCAAGACCAAGATTAGACCACTTGATTCAGATGGATTTATATTACAATCTCTTTATGCATATATCGACGAGTCAGAGTTTTGGGTGAACTCAATTTCTTTCAATAGACAGACATCTCTCATATTTCATAAAAAATATCTGATGTTCCGAAAATGAGTGAAAATCGAATGTGTTTGGGACGACATGAGAGTGAGTAAATGACAGAATTGTAATTTTTGTGTGAACTATCCCTTTAGAGAACACAGGCTGTGTATTTATGAGGGACTGACTAATTACAACTTCCTGCATTTCCTGTTGTAGGAATCTTGGCCATCTTAAATATGAAATGTTGGACATTTAAAAAAAAAAAAGCCAGGCGGAGTAGATGTGCTGTATTTGAACAAGGCAGATGTTAAAATTCCCGTTGTCCTGTTTTTTTTATTATTTATTTAGACCTATAATTGGTATTGTAGAAATCCATGTAAGACATTATAACTTTAAAGGGTTAGTTCACCCCAAAATTAAAATTCTGTCATCATTTACTCACCCTCATGTTGTTCCAAACCCGTAAGACTTTCATTCATCTTCAAAACACAAATGAAGTGTTAATAAAATCTTCCGTCTCCATTGACAGCTACAATCCGAGATTTCCGTCTCTCCATTGACAGCTACACAACTACCACTTTGACACTTCAAAAAGTTCATAAAGAGATTGTAAAACTAATCCAAATGAATTGAGCGGTTTAGTCCAAATTTTCCAAAGAGACACGATTGCTTTATATGATGAACTTAACTTAATTTAGTACGTTTTTATTTACATATTTAAGCATCCATCAACGCACACTTCAGTTCTAAAAGAAAGCTCAAGCATGTTCGCTTGACGTGTGAGAACCAATGAGGTTCATTCTCATGTTAGAGCGAAATCCCCCAATGGGATTTGTTCTTGCGCGTCAAGCAAGTACGGTTAAGTTTCTGTTTATGTTCGCTGATCAATGTTTATATGTGAAATAAAAGCCTAAAATCAATCTGTCCAGCATATAAAGCGACTGAGTCTCTTCAGAAAATTTGGTCTAAACTAGGGCTGCGCAATATATCGAAATATCGCAAATGTACATATCGCAAGGGCAAGCAATATCTGAATGATTTTAATATGCTACGTGTGAAAAAAAAGTGAAAAGTGTACGTTTTAGGTCGACGCGTATAGCAGAGAATAGACTGGGCACACGACTGTTACTTATGTGACTTGCTTGACGTTAAAAAGAATTATTAAACGCAATAACTTGCGAAACTCCTTGCAGTCTCGTGCTGTCTGACACACACACGAAACGTGTGCACAAGCCGTTCTTTTTTTCGTGTCTTGTTACACACTCGAGCTGTCAAATACACACACAGTTGTGTCAAAATGGCTGTTGATGAGTATTCATGTAAACACAGTCGGTTATGCTTTAAGTGAAAGATATCAGTTGGGGAAAGAAATAGATTTTACACACTTGAAGCAATATCGTATCGCACATCAAATATCACATTATTTAACAAGGATATCGCATATGGCATTTTTCTTCAATATAGCACAGCCCTAGTCTAAACCACTCGATTCATATGGATTAGTTCTCTTATGCTGACACTGCACGATTTTAGCCCTGATTTTGACTCACCGACAAATGCCTGAAACCATAGGCAAATCGGTGCTCATTCACGCGAGTGACAATCACGCAGGGGTGAATTATTAAAGACGTGATCTGAGAGAATCGCAGACGAGTCGCCGACACCTGTGAGATATTTGGCATGCTAAATATCCGGACCGAAATCCTGCTGTGTGAAATGTGTTCTGACTGAAAATAACATCGGCGGTGATAGCCAATGAGAGGGCAGTGGGCACTTCAGGGAGGAGTTATAGATCTGAATATCAGTATTTTAATAGATATATTTACAATTATATCAAACAGAAACATTTGCTTGACCAGCTATTTACCTCCAACTCTCTTTGCAGAACAAAATCCTTGCTCCCCGCATCTCCCCTACCATTTCCTCCACCATAATTGTTTTCTTTTTCTCCTTTTCACAAACAATTTGGATCGCAAGCTTCTTGCGCTCTGTCATTAATAATAACAATTCTGGTCTCACGCTCGTGTGATCTTGCGTTGTTTCCTTATCACTTCTCGCGTGTTTGTTTGGGACAGAGCTGTCTGTTATTCTTCCTATTGTAAAGTCATGCCGTGTGAAACCTGCTGTCGCCGATCCATCATGCAGTGTGAACACAGCAGCGACTGGTGTTACCCCAGATAGTCATGCCGTGTGAAAAGAACTGAAAGACAAAACCTGACCCTAGAAGAAGACGGTTTACAGTAATGCACTGCTGCTATCATGGCCATTGCAACAACCTTTTTTGAGTTTGAAGTCATAAAACTTGAAATTGAGGTAGTTGTAGGACACCCATAGTTAGAGGCTAACCTGTGCAACTTTTCAGCATTGAATATAGCGTCACGCTGTTTCTTGAACATGTTTGCTTATGCTTCCTCTTTTCAGTTACCTTAAATGACAGCATGAGCCGGGCTGTTTGTATTTCAGACACGCACACACAGATTTGCTCCCTCAGAAGACCAAATGTCACCCTCCTCCTCCTCCTCTTGTCCTCTGTGTAGCCCACGCTAATCAGTTTGGCTATAGTAGCAGAGGCCTCCTGTAGAGTGTGGCTCCTTATAGCTTTGACAGAAGGAGTGATGGGGGATGCTGCTCCAAAGGCTTCTAAAGCCTCAGATCTGCAGTGTCAAACTTATTTTATGCTTCGGACGTTAATATCGTCTTGCTTAGCTGCTGTGCACCTCTCAGTCCCTGTCCCACAGTAAATGGTGATGACCTCGCTGTTGCCATGGAGATGGACTGAGCCGCACAAGTGACAGATGGAGGGGGTTACAGAAAGATGAGGGAGTGGTCTGTCTTCGAGGACATGAAACCCCCACCATACCATCTGAAAGTCCCGTGAGGTGGATCTCTGTAACATGCAGCTCAGGCTGGTGGATTACAGCTCACCAGCTTCTACCAGCCAGCAGATCCCATAACGGAGTTCACTTGAACAATACACTACTAATTAATCAAATTAAAGTACTTTTAATACCATTAGCACAACCTATTGTGACTTGCACTTTCCCAGTCCTTGAAGAGCACGGGCTGTTGCAAGCTCTTGAGCAGAGCTGCAGGTCTGGACGGGCATTTAAAGTTTATAGACAAACCCGCCAGGGTAAAAGATACCCTGTGTCCTGACATATTTACATTTTATGACCAAACCCCTTGTTATTTCCAGCCAGATCTCACAGGCTTGTTACCTTCAAAATAAAACATAAAATGTTTACAATAGAGATGCACAGGCGTATTGTCCAATAATCGCTATCGGCTGATAAACCGACTACTATAGTCGGCCATCAGCCGACTGTTTAAAAACAGCCAATGATCAGGGCCGATTATATCCTGTCAATCGAAAGGGGGCTGGAGAAAATGTCAGACTGCAACTCACACTGTGTGTGAAGAAATGTTGAATTTAGGGCTATGCAACAATAACACATTAACAGTTAAAATGATCAAATGGTGACTTTAAAGCAAGTTCAGCAAATGTAATTTGCAGCCAGGGTAGTCTAGCAACTCTCCGTTGGCTTGTGAGCTGGAAAAACCCAACTCTGGTCAGGCCAATCACATCGTGTATAGAGTCGGTGGGCGGGCTTAACATAATATCGGGAGAGTTGACGCGGTTCCGCGTGCTACTTGAAAACAAAGAAGCTGGCGAACAGCGGCGTTTCGAATCGGCTTTGGCCGCGACTCTGGAAGACTTGAAGCTTTTCTTCGAGAAAAGATCAAAGAACGGCACTGAAGTCATTCTTAAGAAAGGAAGATGTGTTCAGAGTTTTGCCGACCGGATACGGCGAAAGTTTAATCTATCAACTCGCTCCGCTTCACCTTCTTCGTTGCTCTGGTTGGTTGTAGCGCTATCCTATTGTGTGCAGAGGGAATTTGAAAGTCAGCCGTTTATCCCGCCCCTCGGATTGAGCCCTGCCAATGGTGAGTTCCCAGGCCCAACATCTTGATGTGGGTCTGGCTTGTCAGGCTATTTGACAGGGTCTAAGTGGGTTTTTAAGTCAGGTTTGTCAGATCTGCAGTTTTCCCTACATTAAACATTCTTTGTAGTGCCTCCCATTCAATAATCGCAAAAAGCTTTGTGCTTTACTACTTTTGATAAGAAACAAAGTCTCTGCTTTCAAACTCTGTCCCTTTTATCACGAAATTCAAACAATAAATGGTGATTTGAAGCTCTTAAATGTGGCGTGACAGATCACTGTAGCAAGTCTTTTCTTCCACTTTAATACAGGTTATTCAAGTTACTTGTTTAATAAAAGTCAACAATTATGTTGAAATCTACGATACAACTTGGCAAAATGTATCATGTCTAATGTAATCACTCAGTCAGTGTTTCAAATGTGGAAAGACACCAATAAAACAGATTGTGTCACTTAACATTGCATTTACCTCAAGTTATCCAATGTTCACAGTAAAACACACTAGAGAGGACCTTATTTACTGTTTTGAATAAATTTGTCATGAAGACCATATTTATGTGCTACTGAGTTGTATACAAACATTTCAAGTTTGATTTGAATGTAGTTATAATTCTGCAATTTCTGAATATAGGCTAATAGTTTGTGCTCTGTTGGTTAATTTTAACCTCTAATATTATATTAATGTACCAAATTAGAGGGTTTTCTTTATAGTTTTCAGCATTAGTTGGGAGAGATATCGGTATCGGCAGATATCGTGCAGAATAATCGGTTAACAGTATCGGCGGAGAAATTTAGTATCAATGCATCTCAAGTTTATAATTCTCATTTATTTTAATTTTAAGATCAACTCCAAAATGACTTTGTATAGTTATTTCCTCTGAGCATTTTAATTAAACCATAGAATTTGATAGTAATTTAATTACAAATAATGTATTTATTTAATTTTCAGATTCTTACAAGCTTTCACAAATGAGTAAGTTTGGTTAGAACTGTGAAATTTAATTTAATTTGATTATTTTCTTCTCCAAACAAGTTGACCAAATTAGGACAAATGTAGAATCTACCCATGTTAAAATAACAAGAACCTTTAATCATTAATTTACAAACTCAGATGGGACGCCCATAAAGACCCTGGTTTAGGATGAAACCTAAAGTACAGCACAACTGTGGTTTGTTCTACTTCATAAACCTCATCATTTTGAATCGATGACCCCCATCCCCCTAAACTACCCCAAAATGATCAAAGCCGGGCCTGTTTCTTCAGCCCCCCCCCCCCCCCCCATTACTGTGCCAGCCTCAGACTTGGAGTAGAATCACCTCTTCCAGGTCAGTGCTCTTCAGTCTATCGATGATGGAGATTGAGAGAAGGAAGAGAGAACAGTGATGAGGAGAGAGAAAAGGGGGTTGTAGGGGGAGCGAATGAGGGGTCAGGCTGACAGATGAAGATCTTGGGGATTTATGGCAGGCCAGCTGAAGGACGGAAGAGAAGGACAATAGAGAGGAGTTGGGGAGGGTTACGGCGGGGCAACCTCGTGCGAGGATAAGAGCTCACATGTAATGGGAAGAGAACTAGAAGGTGACCGATAACAATGATATAATGCCTATAAAATGCTCTAGGCTGCCGCCATGGTGCTAGGATGTTATAGGTGTTGCAGTGTGGTCTGAAATGGGTCTGGTTAATTAGCCTGGTCAAGGTTTATTAGTAAGGAAAAGGACCCTGACAGTGACCGTAATCATTTCCCACATTTAGAATGTAATCGATGTCCTTGAGTTCATCTGTGGTGTGTGTGCATTATCGTTGTGGGTTTTGCATTCCACCAGTGAGCCCTGAACAGCTCGCCACTGCAGAGCAATGATGCATATGCACATTTACATTAAAAATGCCGCCTCATCTGTTTGGTGGTGTTGTGCTTTCAATGCATCACGCTGCCCTGCACATAACCGTTTGGTTGCTGCGCGTTCAAGAATGTGGAAACCACAACATGACTGTGCTAAAATCTGCACAACAGTGCAAAATGTTCCATTACCGAAGACTAAGTTCATCTGACTTATAGTTAGTTTTTTGTTTTGTTTTTGGAGAAGGTCTCTGTTTAGTTGATTTATTTGGCTTTTGAGAAACGGGGAACATTACTGACATTAAATGTTATGCAGTTGTAATATAAAGCAAGGCATTATATACGGCTGTTGTTAGATATTAAAATACTTTGTACAAAGTGAACAACTGAGTAATCGACTAACCATATAGGCATGAAAATGTTCTGTATGTACATACAATACATACACATCTTCATGTATACATACACTCTCACACACCTATATACATATACACACATTATATGGACATATACACATACAAACTCATTATACTTTCACATACATCTTTAAACATGCACATTACTAAACTTGCACGCTAGCAATTGTTAAATTCATACATACAGTCTACATGTGTATATAAAACGGCTAAAAATGGAAAAAAAAAATTAGGTCTACTACTAAAACAAAACTAAAGATGGTAACACACTGATCTAGTAGTCGGATGTACTATAGCTCCTTGAAAAATAAACAATCAGTACAAAAAATTGAAACACACAGAGCGCACCATTAACCGGAACCACTAGGCCTTTAAGAAGTTATAAGTCAAGATTATTAATTAATATTTTTATTGGGTTCCATATTTTTACAAATGTCTTTTGTTTATCTAATTTCAAAGGCCGGTACAAACTCTGTACAATTTTATATGCATCTGAAAGAAATGTCCAGAATGCCAGAATGGTCTAATTTTATGACATGACCTAAAAACATAAGACAACGTACCTTCGGAGACTTTACATTTGTTACATAACTTCTAGTTAGTTAATGTTTAATTAATCATTTGAAGTATTAAAAGATCAGTATCAATTCTTTATAATGTGATGATTGATCTGACTTTGAGGGTGCATTGACTTTTACATTTTCAAAAAAAAAAAATTGGGTGGGACTTGTGGTTGTCAATGGTTGTGCAGTTGCTAAGATGTAGTTTCTAAGGCATTGGTAGTTGCCAGAATGTTTTAGTTTGTCTCCGTAATATTCTGTGCACAGCTGCAAGAAATGCCCTATGTTAAGAAAACCCATTATAATTGTGTATTATCACAAGAAATGCTCTGATTTATTGGCCACTGATATTTATCACCCCCATTTTTGATCAATTTGAAATAGTGCTGTCAATCGATTACATTTTTAAAAAATGATTAAACGCAATTAAAACACAAGTTTTTATATGTTTTTAATATTTTGGTAACACTTTACAATAAGGTTCATTAGTTAACATTAGCTAACTGCATTAGTTAACATGAACTAATAATGAACTGTACTTATAAAGCATTTATTTATCTTTGTTAATGTTCATTTCAACATTTACTAATGCATTATTAAAATCTTGTTAACATTAGTTAATACACTGTGAACTAACATGAACAAACCATTAACAGCTGGATTTTTATTAACTAACGATTAACTAATGCTGAACAGAGGTGATGTTCGTGGTTAGTTCATGTTAACTAATGCATTAACTAATGTTAACTAATGCAACCTTATTGTAAAGTGTTACCAATATTTTTAATATTGTAGTAATTTCACAGTTACTCTCCAAATTAATGTAGAAACAACTTAAAGACAGTATATTTTAAATACTTGTTTAGTCTTTTTATGAATGAAGGCCAGTATCACTGATACTAATACAGCCACTGATGTCTCGATTCCCCCCCCCCCCCCTCCCCAACATTAATTATAGCCATTCAACATTACAGTGTAATTGAAAGCTATCAATATTTTTGTACATTTATTATTTTTCTATAGAACAACTTTGAATTTAAGTGAACTTAAAACAATCCTCACATAAACCTAAAATAAATGTCATATTTAGCTGTGCCTTTCTACCCATCTAACAGGTAGGAAATAGACAAAAATTGAATAAAGTTATCAAACAGTCTGCATTGCATAAGTTATGAATTAAATATAGATTAATTCTTATTAAAGCATCAATATGAAAAAGTACGAAAGAGAACTTGATTTTTTCATTTGCATGAATAAGAGCGTGATCATGTAAAAAAACGGATGCTGCGTTAATAGCGTTAAATAGTTTTAACATGTTGAACTGGAAAAAATTAATTGCATGCATTAACGCACTAATTTAAAACCATCGGCTTATCGGCTATAGCATGAAAAATGCTGATATAACAATCTGATGATTTATTAATTAACTGAGTTATATAATGCCTGTTGCATAATTTTTCTCTGGGGAAAATGATTTAACGCTTGCTACAATAAAACGAAATCTGTACAAATACAGCAGGGTTTGTCAATAAGCACTGCCCGGTGCCAGCGTGTATGACGCTCGCGACAATTGACTCCCAATCAGGCCAGTGCTGCATCTTCACAATAGCTTTTGTTTTGCGATTTAAAAATGATCAAGCGCAAGAAGACGTGAAAGAGAACTCAGTTCCACTCACTGTGTGAGAAGTTTTGTGTGCGCAGTCTGCGCTCTTTCACTTCTAATTCACACAAAATTATATCAAATTGCCCATCTTGGCAAGCATCCTTGTAAACATTGTCAGTTGTGTCTTAAATGAACGTTTACAGTTGAGAAATAAAACACTTGTGTATCAGTATGTTGGATCCGTGCAGCTCTTAAAGTGACAGAGCCTAATATGCCAATCACAAATTCTAATTCAAATGACAAAATATTGCTCTATATTCTTGACTAAATAACGTATATTTAATTTATACAATAGAGAAAATATTTTACATTTGATTACTTTATTTCTGCTGTTAGACCTACCATAAAGGCACTGTTTATTTCATATGCATCTTTATTCTGTTGTATTTATGATGTGCCTATTGAATGTTAAATGGATCCAATCCATGTTCATTGGGAAATATTTTATTATGCAGCAATAAACTAGCTAGTATACTTTAATGCATGTGTTTTTGAAACAAAAATCTTATTTTAATGACGAAAGTTCAATTAAGAGAGCACATGGCAAATATCGGTAGTGGAATCGGCCAATAGATGTTTGTTAAAATCGCTATCGGCCCAAAAATCATATCATTGGGGTTTTGTATAGCCTGGCTCCGCCCCCCTATGTACTTCCGCTCAATTTTCATTTTCCTTCAGTACTCGTCTGGGATTGCGTTATAGTCTCTGGTTTTCTCCGGACATATTTTTACGGTCTAATCAGCGAACAGAGGGAGTGGCTGAGAGTGATGACATTGATGTTGTGCGCTAGTTTGAGTTGTAGTTCAGTAATGGCGGCGGAGAAAGATGCGAGCGAAGCCTTTCGGTCCGTTGTGGCACCGCTACCGAATATCCAGAAGTAAAGCCGGAGCAGGAACAATCTTTGCTGAGTTTTTTTGGTGGCCATGATGATGTGTCCTGGGAAAAGTTTGATTTTCCAGCTCGCTCCGTTAGTGGTGAAGGAGTTGGCTAAGGCGAACGCTAGCGATGTATCTTCACACACTCCTCTGCTCATTCCAATGGGGATGGTTGTCGTTTACAGCCTGTGCGGCTATGTGGTTTCCGGACGGTTCCGGCACATGACATGCGTCACGACCAAACGTTAGCGATTGGTTATGGCAGATCCAGAGTTGCTCTGGGCAGATCCAATAGTTTTAAACTTCAACAGAGAACCCGTTGCCTTCAAGGAAGTTAACACTTGTCAATGGAGAGTGGCCAGACTCTCTGTACAAACGAAATGTACGAGAGTCTGGTAGGACCAGGCTAGTTTTGTATGACTCTGGTCCCTTCTCACTGTGGTTTTTGGGATATTAAGTTTAATACCTAGGGTTAGGAATTTGAACAAACCCCCAGCTCGGCTATGAGTTTATAAATAGTGTTGTCTTTAACAAGCACCACTAATTAGACGAACAAACCCTTGTTGGGGTTGAGAACAAGCACATAAGTTTCAGTAAATGGAGGTCAGTAAAGCCCATTGTGGAATGTCCTCAATAAGTCGCCTATGATCTCAAGAGGCTTTTTTAAGGACCGTTCTGCAAACGGGTAACAAAGCATGATTTACAGTGCATTAATGAAATCTGTTGTCATCTTGTGGTCGCTCCATTCTTGTCTACTCTTACTCAGCAACAAGTTGTCTCTTTAGTGTCATGTCACCAGAGCAGTGTGTCAAGCCATGGTGACCCGAGTTCCCTTACATTTACTGGGTGGCCTCTCCCTCACCCAGGAAAAGAGAAATAGAGATTGGGGGAGGGCAAGTGACATAGAAAAGGAGAGAGAGAATAGAAGGAGAGACCTCCAGCCACTTTGAAGCTTCTCTCTGGTTCCTGTGTCGGGCTTCTCCCCAGTGGGACAAAAGGCCTTTATGTGTGGCTCAGGCAGGGGGCTGTAGGGGGGTATTGTGGGACTGGGGCGGTGGGCGGCAGGGCTAGATCCCTCCGTCTATTGATTTGCTCGGTACGTTCTGCCTCACCCCCTCCACCCCATCCAGGCTTACCAGCTGTCTGCTCTACACCTCTCCCAGCCGCCTCCGAAAGCCCCGGCCACAAAGACACACAGATCATATGGGCACAGGCATTAGCATACTTATTGGACCCAAGACTTAAAGGAAGTTCATGGAGACGGCGTGCACAAGAAAATGTGACCTGTGCTGGCAAAAGGATTCGCAATGAGCACATTTCCATTTTCCCGTTTAAAGGCGAAGTTTTCTGAAGGTTAAAAGTAAAACAAAAATCACCTAGCATCTTAAAATCCCTGGTAATAACACCACATTTGGCACACAAAACCAAAAAAAAAAAAAATATATATATATATATTCAACTTCTTTTTTCCATGATACCACAATTGTTTGAGTAACATTAATGAAAACACAGTCTATATATTAAGACCTACTGTACAGCATGGAGCTAATATAATGATACACATCAGATGTTTTCCCCAACAGTTCACATAAGACATAACGCATAATGTATCAAGACGGATATCTTGAAGTACTGTAATTCTGTGTCTTTGTGCGCACGTGTCAAATCTGTCAGTCAGCAAGAGTGAGATCGTTTTCATGGGTAAGGGAAAGGTACTCCTCTCCGAAAACATACAAATAAAGATATTTTTAGATGTTTAATTGGAGCATTGGGGTCGCTAGACGAGGGCTTAATGAACACATCTTTGTTAAAAAAACTCAAAATCTGCCATTTTTCACTTGTTTTGCCTGTAGCTCGAAATGATCCTTTCTGCTTTCCGACACATTTGGCCAGCACGGGTCACATATATCGATGTGCACAAGCATAGAGCCATGCTTGTTTTGTAGCATGACAAGAACATCAGTGCCGTCTAAGTGGATGACCTACAATTTGTGGTGTGACCTTTACGCACTTGCATATGTTGGTTAGCTTTCTCCAGTATGTTTACGTAAACATTTGTCGCATTTATACAAGTCATAAATATCATGCAATCTTTATATAGGGTCATTTACGAACATATGAGCACTTTGAAGTGTATAAAGTACCTTCTGGTGTGTGTAAAAGTTTGAAAGTCATGCTTACAGTATGTTGGTGTAACATAATTGCAAAATATTGCCAACACTGCAACAAAGTACTGCAGGGATGATGCATTTTTGTAGGCCAAAACAGAAAAGTCAATTTTTTTAATGGGTTTCTGAAACGTCAAAGCACAGTTAACGCTTATCACATAACGCATCACCCATGCAAGTATGTAGTGCATTCTCTGTGTTGCCTCGATGAGAGCTATAGCAGACATTAATATTTCCTGTCTTCTATGGCAAGGCTGAGAAGTAGTTTGAATCTTCCTGAGCTAGTTTAAAGCAAGTTAATCTATCGATAACCAACTGCCCATGTAATAACCCATCCAGTTTAATGGCACACATTTGATGGATCCCCTTGGGGACTGAGGTGTGTTACCGCCATAGTAATCCAGAAGTGCACATTAATCATATACAAAAGGTCTGCATACTTGCATTCATCTCTGCATTTGATGAATCCGCTGCTCATCAAAAGTAGGACCAACTTTAGTGCTCTATGATTTCCATGATGCAATGGACGAAATCGCAGAATCCAGTCATAAATTGGATCAAAAGTATGGTTGTACACTATCAAATCACGATCACTGTACACCAACGATCTACACATACTCGAGCACACGTGACGCGCGTGGTGTTGAAGGCGTCTGCTATCTCACTATATGAGGACATGAACACATGATATTAATCTCCTGTGACCGTTACTTCACCAGCATTTCACCATTTCACTTCAAAAAAGCTCTTATTACAAACCAGCCAAAATAAGTTTAACTTGAAGCAATTATATAAATAATTACTTTTGTGCAGCAGAATGTACAGTAAAGTAAGAATAACAGGAATAATGCAATTTAATACATTCTTTTTTACAAATGTCACACAATGTTACAAAATGTTTCATCCATGTTTTAATTTTTTTTACGAAGATTTTAGTGCTTTAATGGTCAAAAACACAAAAGTATGTCTGGTCTTGCCGACTATCCTTGTAAACAGTCAGTTATGTCTTAAATAAAGATATAAAGTTGAGAAAGAAAACGCGTCATGTGACTGTATAATGGATCTAGGCCTGTCGCGATTGGTCGATACAATCGACTGCGTCGACGCTGATAATTAGTCGATGTCAATATTTTTAGTCGACTGTGTGAATTGGGTACGATATTAAATTGTATTAGTAAAAAAAAAAAGTGCGGCACGTGTTCGCGGGCACGGCCGGACTCTGACCTGAAGCGCGCGCAGCCGCACACACACCTTTCACTCAGACAGATCGTGACGCCAGTTTTGCGGATTATTGGGTTTGAATGATAAAAAATATGTAAAAATGCACGTCCTGGCGAGTATTCGGGTAAACGCAGTCGGATATGTCTTTAGTGAACGTACAGAGTTGAATGAGAAATCGGGTGTTACAATGAATTTGGTCCGTGCAGCTCTTAAAGGGCCGGACCTAATATTCTCTGTGAAGCATGGCAGGAACATGCCGGCCAAGTGAGTTTTTAGGTATTCTTTTAACCCTAAAACAATGATAAAACAATCAATAGTAAGTTCTGTCATATTATTCAATTACTTTTACAGTTTTTTTGCCATGGTATGGATTCATTATCGGTATTGAGGTGTTTTAGTCTGGTATCGTATCAAAGTCATAATTTTGGTATCGTGACAACACTATTCTATATAAAAAAGTATTTGCTGATATTCTCTTTTTTTGTTATGTTGGTTTACAAATTTGTACCTTTTTACATTTTTCTCTTTTAGTTTTACATTTTGTCAAGGGCTTGTTTACATTTATACTTCTTTTATAGTACACTACTGAAGGCCAACGTTGCAAGTTAAATTAAATGTTTTTAAGTAAAATTGTTGAAAATTGCGATAAATCAGTCGATATATTAATCGATAAATCAGTTGATAGATTAACCGATAAATCAACCGTTAGATTAATCAATAAATTAGCCGATAGATTAATCGATAAATCAGTCGATAGAGTAACCGATAAATCAACCGTTAGATGAATCGATAAATTAGTCGATAGATTAATCGATAAATCAGTCGATAGATTAATTGATAAATCAGTCGATAGATTAATTGATAAATCAGTCGATAGATTAATTGATAAATCAGTCGATAGATCAATCGATAAATTAGCCGATAGATTAATCGATAAATCAGTCGATAGATTAATCGATAAATCAGTCGATAGATTAATTGATAAATCAGTCGATAGATTAATTGATAAATCAGTCGATAGATCAATCGATAAATAAATTGTTAGATTAATCGATAAATTAGGCGATAGATTAATCGATAAATTAGCCGATAGATTAATCGATAAATCAGGCGATAGATTAACCGATAAACCAGGCGATAGATTAATCGATAAATTAGTCGATAGATTAATCGATAAATCAATTGTTAGATTAATCGATAAATTAGCCGATAGATTAATCGATAAATCAGTCGATAGATTAATCGACAAATCAGTTGATAGATTAATCGATTTTAAACGATAAATTAGTCGATATTATAACAATTGTCGTTAGTGGCAGCCCTAAATGGATCTGTGCACTAGCTCTTAAAGTGACAGCAGCCTAATATGGGTCCGAGTGAGCAAACCCCCTCAAAAAAAAAAAAAAACCTATAAGAATTACATAAGGGGAGACCCCCCTCCCCCTCAACCCACACCCGCCCCCCACCCCGATATTTCCAGGCCCTGAACTAGGTGGCAACCTATCATTATGTTTAATGAAAGTGCATATTTAGTAGAAAGTTGCC
>CM042247.1:45270136-45425136 GCA_023566225.1 Romanogobio albipinnatus | reverse complement strand
CCATCCGCCTCTTTCCCACTTTGCTTCCTGTCCTCTCTCCAACTGTCTAAACTCCAGAAATAAACCTTAAAAACAGTGTTTAATTTTAAAATGTTTGCTCCTCCATCATCAATCAAAACTACACTACTATAGTATCTACAGAGGCAGCAGCCAGTGAGCGCGAGGATACTCTCCTCATGTAATGTAATACATTAACTTTTTAGTTAAAACTATAATGAGTGGTCTTCATCTCATGGGACTGTACACCATTCACATGTCTCCACACAAAAACACTTGTTCTTAATATGTAAAACTTTTTTTAAATTAACACCAAACTACTGAATGCACCTTTCGTATCAAGAGCTTGTGAATTGAATTGCAAAACCAGTGCTGATGCTTTGTGCTATTCTTAACTCTGGACTTAAAGGAACGTTCAGGATTAAATGCGTACTAAGCTCCATTGATGGCATCTGAGATATTTATTAAAGCAAACAAGAAAACATTCACAGTTATGCTCCTGTAACATTATGGGCTGAATGAACAACAATATTGCCTCAAGCAGCCCATTAATAAAACTGATGTTGCTGCTGATGTTTTTGTTGGAGCGAGCGAAGACAACAATTTGCTTTCATGTCGCTCTAGTCTTTTCAAGTCAGTATGTGAGTGAATTATTTTTAATTGTCATTGGCACTCATCCAATTGTGAGTTTCGATGCTGCCCGGGTGCCAAATAAAACTCCTGCACACATCCAGATGTGCTTTTCCCCCAGAGCTGCAGTCATGCAAGCCTTGAACTACCAACCAGCTCGGGCCAGTCTTACGCCGTGAGAACATGTGTTCAGGCCGCTCCATCGTGCAGCCACACATCCATTCAGTTCTCATGCTCTCTGGGGCTTCCCACTGCTCTCAGATCAGTTCAGGCCAGAGCAAGCGAGTGCCCATCGCCCGCCTGCTCTTTGAGTGGCCTGCAGGAGCAGTGAGAAAGCCGCCGTCTGTGTGCGTATGGAGGGAGGAAGTCCTGCAGCAGGCGCACACACGCTCTCATTGAATGCGGCCGCTGTGAGCGCGTTTCCCACTCGGCATGGGTGAAAGTCCAAGTGTGGGTGGGTGGACTCCCTCTGCGCTCGCTCTGCAATGCCTGGCGAGCCTCTCAAATTTCCACTGAATGGTAACAAAAGGGACACAGAGAGAGAGAGAGAGAGAGAGGAACACCAGGTTCCAGCCTGCCTTCGAAACATGCTCTCCACTCCTCTTCAGGTAAATCCTGCAGCCCCTACTTTTTTTCTTTCTTTCTAGCTCTTTGTGCATTCAGGGATTGTGTCGGAGCAGCTGGGAAGGCTGCACGTGTGTCGGGACGGCACGCTGAGAGGAACATACACACACACACTCTCTCTCTCTCTCTCTCTCTCTCTCTCTCTCTCTCTCTCTCTCTCTCTCTCTCTCTCTCTCTCTCCTCTCTCTGGGTCACTGTGGAAGTTCCTCCACAGATCTGTGTTCAGTGGGAGGAGGGGTGAAGCGGGCGTCCCAGTCTGTGTGTGGGACTAGAACTTGAGCTTTTATTAGGAGACCAATATGGAAGTGCTTGTCGTGCCGCTCCATAAACAAACAGGTAAATAACTGGAGAATTTGAAGGGATGGTTAAACTTTGTATAATTTTATAACTTTTGTATTTGAAATTGCATTATTCTTTTTAAAGAAAAAAGTTATTTTTTTTTCTCTTTTTAATGTGGTTGCCAAAGAGCAAATATGCATTTAAGTAAGTGCATTTTTTAGCGCAGCAGAACTGGATGGTTGTGTTTGGTATTTGGTGAGAACCTCTTTGATGTTGCTCAGTCACTGATGTGGTTTTGAGTCGTGTTGTGCTGGAGTTTGTTTGGGCAGCCCCAGGAAGTAACTATGTGTTTTCCTCCTGTTGTCTTGGCCAATGCATTGAAGTGTTTTCTTTTTGATGTCTTCCGTTATGCGCTTGCATTTACTTTTCCAGACTGTATCATGCATTTGTGCATGTGTATAACGCTGAGCACTTTGTGCATGTGCTTTATAATATGACACACACACAGTCAGCTCAATATTTGTGTGTGTGTGTGTGCTGGGCTGCTGCTCAGCTGTATTCTAATGTGGCTTTGCTCATTGTTGCTGTAAAGAGCATGTGGCAATGACGCATTCCTGCGCTGAGGCCTTGCACAAAACCCCTTCAGACTGCAGCCAGTCCTGCTGCTGTACGCTAACCATCTGGAGCACATTGTAAAGATTCATTCAAACTACTTTGACACTTTCTTGCCTTTCATCATGAAATACTGAAACTTTTACAGGAAGGTTAATCAAAAATGGCAATTCTCACAATCATTTACTCATTTCAAAGCTCCATTACTGACTTCTAACAAACACAAAATATATATCGCTGAGCCACTCTTTACCATAAAATGTAAGCTTTTAAGCTCCAAAAAGAATAAAAAGATTGCTTCTGAATAGAATGTTTTCAGGAGCAGAATGAAATTTAAGTTGTTGTTCACTGAAAATCTTCGGCTGTAGTGCAGCTTTTAAAGTTACCATGACATTCTGCAAACTGTCACTCACAGGAAATAATCACAGCCGCTAGGAAACAACAAAGATCCAGTCCATTCCTGATCAAAATCAAGTCCCGTCCTACATTAGCTTTTCTCTTCCGATAAGCCATTTCACTCGGATATACGTAACAATTAGTCTAGAAATCTAGACGCACCCTAGCGACAGCAAATGTAATTTGCAGCCAGGGTTGTCTAGCAACTCTCCGTTGACTTGCGAGCTGGGAAAACCAAACTCTGGTATAGAGTCGGTGGGCGGGCTTAACATAATGATGGCAGAGTTGCAGCGGTTCCATGTGCTACTTGTAAACAAAGAACTGGCGAACAGCGGTCTTTCGAATAGTTTTTTCTTTGAGAAAAGATCAAAGAACGGCACTGAAGTCATTCTTAAGAAAGGAATATGTGTTCAGAGTTTTGCCGACCGGATACGGATACGCGTTTAATCTTATCAACTCGCTCCGCTTCACCTTCTTCGTTGCTCTGGTTGGTTGTAGCGCTATCCTATTGCGTTCAGAGGGAATTTGAAAGACAGCCGTTTATCCCGCCCCTCGGATTGAGCCCTGCCAATGGTGTGTTCCCAGACCCAACATCTTGATGTGGGTCTGGCTTGTCAGGCTACATAACAATAGGAAAACGAAGATGAACACAATTTCAGTTTTATGTTGATTTTAAAGAGGACATATTTATGCCTCTTTTTACAAGAGGTAATATAAGTCTCCGGTGTCCCCAGAATGTGTCTGTGAAGTTTCAGCTCAAAATATCCCACAGATCATTTATTATGGCATGCCCTAAAAGCCCCTATTTCGGTGGGAACAAAAACGCGCTGTTTTCGTATCTGTATCTTTAAATATAAATGAGCTGCTGCTCCCCACCCACAGCGATACAGCTCATGCTTTGGATACAACAAAACTGGAGAATCTCACGCAGCCAATATGTCTGAAATTGTCAATACCGGTATTCAGTCTTATACCTATGAACCGGATTCGGACACTGATGGAGTGACAACTTTTAAGGTGATGATATACGGGGCAACTTTTTGAGCAATGTTGCCGAGCAGTGTTGCAGAGCGATGTTGCTTGGGCACTTTTCCCATTGAGAATGGGCAACCCATTTGTATCTGGATACTTTAGATCGGTTGTGGGCCCTGTGTCTCACCTGGTTTCCCGTTGATGACAACATTGCCCAGCAACATTGCTCAAAAAGTTGCCCTGTGTATCATCAACTTTAGAATTTAGCAGAGACAATGGTAACTTTACCCACATAAGCTATACAATGTGCTAAAAAGCACATTCAGAAAGACGATTTTTCATATAAAGTGCTTGTTCTGGATATGAAATTGGATCACAAATAGTTGGTATTGATCCGTCTTTTGGTATTGAGTCAACTTTTGTGCAAATCCCATGTTGTACTGACCCTCGTTTGCAAAGCAGTCCAGTGTAAAATGATTTGCACTTATACAAATTTAGCAAATTTTTATGGCACATTCACTTCAGAAATAAAATGAATCCACTGCATCCTCAGTTGTGTAGTTTAAATGTAAGTAGCCTATACAAATCAGTTCATTTGAACCTTTTATGTTATAGTGTTATACCAACGTTTGCCATACCTATGAGCTCCACTGCAGACTTCTACACAACAGTTGAAGCATCATACTAGGGATGCTCATATTGACCGTTTAACCGTTAACCGAAAGCAACATTTTTGACAGATTAATATTATCAGTTAAACGGTTTAAAAGTTTAGTGTTTTGTATGTTTGCTGCATGGGTAAAGAAAAATATGCTGTATTTGTTAACTCACGAGACGCATCGACACGTGCAAACCACACGTGTCTACACAGACAGATTTCGCACAATTAAGCAATGGAAAAGAAGTAGGCCTATTGTGTGGGACCATTTCGACTTGCAAAATATACTACGCAATATTAAAATACAGCAGTAGTACAAGCTCCTGACTGGTGGAAAGCAAATAAAAGGCGCTTCCCGAGGCTGGCCGCTCTAGCGAGGCGTTATCTCTGTATTCCCGGGGCATCAGTGCCATCTGAAGCCTTGTTTAAGGCTTTTCGTAGTGTGGTTTTGGTCAAGTTTACTAAAGTATACATTGTCACGTTTGTTCTTCTCGCCGCTGTTTCCTGATGGTTTATACCAAAGTCAGTGGAGGCTCGCGCTGCGGAGACAGACGAAAGTATAAACAAGGCTTGAGAGGGTGTTTTCTGCCGTGGGTCTAACTGTCAACAGGCTGCGCTCCAGACTAACCCCACATCACTTGTTACTTTAAAAAAACAAAACATACAAGGTGTGGATTGAGATAGGCCTGCTATCTTTATAAGAAACATAGAAAAAAAAAATCTGTTCCGGTTCTTCAAAGCTTCAAATAATCAGATAATGAGCGACGGTTGTTGGTCGGGAAAATTAACCGAAATGAGCATCCCTAGTCATTACGTCACAAAAGTGTGGATTTGCGAGGGCTTAGGGTTCCATTTGGGACAGGGCCTGAAACGTTCACTCCCTAAAACGTCCCACAATGTTCCGTGAAAACCAGGGAGGCTCAATGCTCAATCCTTAACGAAACTTAAATCACAACTCACTACACATAATGACACGCGATAGATGTGTTAAAGAAACAAACCATTATTTAATTGTTTCAGCATAAAAATACATCGCTGGACAGGTAATGAACACAATCTAGCTAACATTTATAATTTATGTACAGCTGAAATGTTGCAGGGATATGTAACAATCAAAGTATTAACATAAACAAATAATGTCTGAAAGAAATCTGTGCTGCTGCCGCTCATAAATGCCAGTAGAGACGTACAACGAGGATGTTGCCAGAAATAGAGTCATCAGTGTCCCAAGGTGTAGGTAGGGATCCATCATCTTTACTGTCCTTACCAGTGCCCGAATTCGTGTGCACGATATGCTGACTCACGAGCTAGGGAGCTGATTGAGATGCCCTATGTTTGGTCACTTTCAGGAGCATGCTCTCAGAGAGGCAATCATGACTACATTTCATTCATGACCACATCTGCTGTCGTAGTTTATGAAAACTGCTTTGTAGTGGTAGTTGGTGCATAATGTCAATAGCACATTGTGAACGTAGTACTACATTATCAACTGCAGCTGTAGATAGACAAAGATACACTGTGAGTGTCACAGGCTGCTGTGATGCAGACGTTTGGAAGATTTGACCAAGTTCAGGCCGAGTGTGTGAGTGGGAAGCAGGCATGCATAGAGTGGGATTGTTGGCATGCCGTCTCATTCACACACTGCAGGGTGTGTTCACCCTATTGCGTGTTTGTGCGCGATTGCAAGGCCTATTTGCATGGTTTTGCATCTGATATGCCACAACCTTTACATGATTTGCATCTCTATTCAAAAGACACCACAGAATTCGAAGAAAGCATTTCAAGATCTTTTCAGAAGTGTCTTGCCCTCGATCACCATATACTATAACCTGCCCTCGCATTTATCCCACCTACGCAACAGTCTCTTCCTTGGGTGTAAAGGGGATATTATTCATGGCAGAAAATCACTGAAAAAAACTGTTATACAATGGCCTCAAGAAGCACTTGGACACTTCAGCTACACTACATGTCTTGATGCTGCTGCATTGGAAATAAATGTATGCTAAATTACACAATCAACTACAAGCCTTCTGTCTGAATGATCACGTCAAAGGCCTTTTAGAATTTGGAAATAGTCCCTCTTCAGGTCATGGTTCACATGTCTTTATGCTGTGAAATCCTTGCAGATTCTTATAAAGTAAATGTAAGAATCATGTTTATATTGTTAGTAATATTCAAGTAATATTATATTGTAGCAATATACTAGGGGTTGAACGACTTTAAAGTCGACATTTATGTGATGAAAGTTGAGTCGACATTGACTAGTCACTGATCACGTCATTAATGAACAAATAACCATGAACCTTGAGCTGAGACGCGAACACGGGTTTTCTTGTGCACAGGACAGCTATGTTAAACTGTGATCATCAAATATGATCCATCAGGCTCTCAATCATCATTGTATTGCATTGCATCATACGTTTAAGCTTTGATCATAAAACTAAGCATTTAAATATCATCTTACTAAGACATAATATTGGGAGATATAGGGCCCTATCATACACCTGGCGCAATGCGACAGCAGGCACGACACAAGGGTTTTCTGCTAGTTTCAGCCCAACGCAGTTATCATTTTCACGTCCAGTTCCACATTGTTTAAATGGCAAATGCACTCTCGCCCATCTGTTCACCCATGGGCGTGCTGGTCTAAAAACCAGGTGTGTTCAGGCGCATTGTTGGTGCATTGAGGAACTGAAAACGACTGCGCCATTGACCAAGAAAAACCTGGTCTAAAGTCAATAGCACAGTATTATTTTTATAAAAAAATAAAAGGACTTCTCTCTCTAGAGAAGCTTTCCGCTCACAAATTCCACCATGTAAATAGTGAATCTGCCATGGTGAAAGCGCAACTGGCTTTTAAAGGGAATGGGAAATGAGACTCAACACACCCATAACTCATTAAGAGACTAGGTACAACCCTTTTGGACCACATGCCTGGGGCACCAACCGAGTCGGACACGCCCTAAGTGCACCTGCGCTGTGCGCTTCAGACCATGTGCTCAGATCGTTAAAATGGGGCCCATAGAGTGATATTTATATGCATTTTATGTAAGTATCTGCTATGCCATTATAAACTGATATACATTAAAAAGCTTTCATAGTTTCATCTTGGCAATATAACTTTCAGCAACTGCAAGAAAAACTCCAAAATACATATTTTTGCTCAGTTTGAGCCTCTGAATATAACTGAGGTATTTTTTTCCCTACTTGAGTATGGACTTCATATTCTCACTATATCATATTATATGAGCCATAAAAGCCCGATGTATCAAATTTGATACTCAAACACACACACACACACACACATTTCGTCTAAATGTTGTTTTGCTTGAAAGGTGTCCTTATACCCCTTTTTAAAAAAATAAATAAATAATTAAACGCCACTTAGTTTGAAAGCATCAATATCTAAAGCAACAGCATTCATAATTTTAGGTGACTCAAGTGTCCAAATACTTTTTTTGGGCCACCCATTAATCTTTGAATCTGCCTGAAGACAGTAGGAAATGGACTTTGGGAAATGGATATTGATTCATAATAATGTATAATTCAGTTTGATTTGATATAAGGAACAATGTTTCGGTTCATCAGTTTGAATTGCTGTGTTTTCATAATTGTTTACTTTTTATTGCAAAGCCTATGATAGACGTTTTACTTGTGACAAATTGCCCCCTAGAGTTTGAAAACATGCCCCACATCATAAAAGTTCCCAATCCTGAGAGTTTGAGAGGCAGAGCTTGTGTCTGTGATGGTGTGATCGCACTTCTCCGCCAGTAGTTTGCACGTTTAACCTGATTTACATTATAATATTTATATATTTCACATACTCCTATGCAACAGAATGTGATTTTTAGCCTTTTAAAATTGATTATTGACCAGCATGATTCTCCATGAAGTAGTCATTTTTCAGGACTGATGCTGTTGAATATGCAGAATTATTTTAATAATACATTGAAAAGGCAAAGTATACAAGTAATGTGATTTGCATTTATACTTTGCTTAACAGCCTGTAAAACTTAATCTGCTTGAGATCACTAATTTGTGAGAAGCACCATTTCCATTCAGTCAAAGTTGTGATCCATTCAAGCTTCTGCTTGTCTGTGAAATGCTTTTTCCTTTCAGACACTCTCAGCGCTTTATTTGTGAACATCAGCTTGACTATGTTTGTGTTTGCAGGCAACATTTCCCTGGTAACGCCGTCCAGCTACAGCCCAGCCGCCAAGATCACACTAGGAACGGTCAATTCAAATGTGGGAGCCCAGATGGTTAGTGTCACAACACACACGTCTTTAATTGCATGTAAACAAGCAACACTTCATAACACACAGATTAAAACTGAGGCTGCAGGGCTCCAGATTGACTACAGATTTGTTGCATTTGCCATTGACAACAGTTGTGTGCGTTCACATTTATTTTCATGAGCATTTATGTTTGTTTTGAAATAGTTAAAAAAAATTGAATCTAGAGAGTGCAAGAAGTAAACCATGAGGAATATTTGTACATGTATATTTTATGTAATAAATATCAATATTTGTCTACCTATATTTTCACACAAAGCATAAATGTATCTAAAACAACATAAGTAAACATTTTTACATTTGTTTAATCGGTGAACAGATTCATTAAAATGGATAGTTTGAAAGAAAATATTCACCAAAAATGAATCAACCATCTCAATTCTGTCTATGAATTGAGCTATTTATGTTTTAATCAGAAACTGTATGAAGATATTGTTGTCATAATGATATACTCGCAATGCAAGGAGCAGATGTGAAACCGGCATAGTTTTAAGGAAACTGAATAGCCAAGAAAAGCCCAGATGTTACAATATGCACAGTTTATATCATGTAAAATTAACAAAATTACAACAAAACATCTAAATAAACAGGTAACAAATAACAATAAGGTTCCACTTGTTAACATTGTTTAACTACATGAGTAAATATGAACAATGACGAACATAGTAACATTTTAATTTATGGTGTGCTTGTTACACGTTACATCTCTTAGTTCATCTTCATTTCAACATTTACTAATATATAATAAAATCTAAAGTTGTATCTGCTAATATTATTTAATGGACCTGAGCTTCCATGAACTGAGTAGTATTTGTAGTCACTGACGTAAAAGATTAATAAAAAAACTGTAACAAATGTAATGCTTGTTGTTAGTTAATGCCAACTAATGTTAACAAAAGAGACCTCATTGTAAAGTCAAATCAAAGTGTGTAAAAACTCCAGCTCCCTGTGTAAAGTATGGCTGAGGAATGGACCGTTGTGCTGTAGTTCATTTGGTGGCCAGTGGTGGGCAGTGATGCCTTAGAGAACAGTCATTTACTGACTGCATATGTGCTTGTCTGCTGTACATAGACAATAATAACTGAAGGGGGTGTAAAGAGGAGGGTGTTTATGGGTCAGTGTGGCTGCACTGAGCTGAACAAAAGAAAGGAATGTTGAAAAGATGGAATCGCACAAAAGAGTTTAAAGGGAGCAAAGCAGCGCTGTAAGAGGAGGAAGATTGAGGAGTTCAGAGGCGATGGAGAGACCTTATGAACTGAAGTTTGACTACAGATTGCTGCAGTAAACATGCCTTCTTTTGTAAAGGCATTCATTTAAAGGCGAAATGTGTCATGCTAAACTATTTCATCCTATACCAGCTTAACAGCAATTGTTAGGTTGACTTCCTGAAGTTTGTAAACTCTGTCATGCTTTGTTTGCATGTACATGTCAACTACTTTCTCATGTGACGGTACGCGCTTTGGACCTTTTTGGCAGTGGGACTGCGTGGGAAACCTGTTTGGAAGCAGCCATTGTGTTTGCAGTTGCGTTTCGTGCCGCTAGTGGTGCAGAAATGACACCCTTCATTAAACAACGAGTCCAGTGATAGACGGACCTTGTGGTTGACGGCAGAGCGGAAGAGCCGGCATGAGCGCAGAGGCCCTCTTCGGCTCAGAGGAGAACAGAAGCACGCTCTGTCCCCGCACCTCTGCTAATGAGCTTATCACCGAGTGGATGGCATGAGAGACCCTCGTTAGGACCCTCACTCACTCGTTAGAGAGATGTGTGGCTCGTTGTTTAGATACACGCTTGCATACAGATTTCTTTCCGTCTGAATAGATGTCACAGTTACATCCTGCACACTCAACGTCACCTGCTTTAACACGGCGTGAGAGAACAAAGCGTAAAAATGTAAAACTTCTGGCATACTGCAGAGTATACACTGTAGTTGGTGAAACGGTATGAAATGACATGCATGTCAAATAGTATGCTGCAGTGTTGTCACATGACCCAGTCTTGTTATTGTTGACTAAAAATAAAACTATATATATATATATATATATATATATATATATATATATATATATATATATATATATATATATATATATATATATATATATATATATATATATATATATATATATATATATATATATATATATATATATATATATAAAATAAAAAAAAAACACTCATAAAAATTACAAAAGCACATAACACATTTACTAAAACTTAAATTTAAAAGCTAATTCAAAATATTAATAAATATATTAATGTATAAATAATACTAAAATAACACTGACATGTAGAGGAAAAAACATGTATAATGTTGTCACAAATTAAAAATTAATTCCCACGACTTCTTTTGAAGTAAGTCTCGGTATTTACACACATTTCACGTTTCGATTCGATTTCAATCCACAAGCTTGCAATTTTGATTAAATATTGATTATTTTGGATATGTCAGGTACAATACATGGCACATTTTCTCAGGGAAATCTCTGAACTAATGCTGTAAACTATGGGAGTCACTGGTACTACATTAGCCTACTATAATATTGAAGGTTAAAATGAACTGATTTGTTACAAACACTTAAATTACATTCAATTATGTTTTTTGTATAATAATAAAATTATAAATTAACTTTACAATTACATAATCATATTTCTACTCCAATTCGTTTTTTGAAATATAAACATTTAAATGGTGGCAGTCATAAAAACTTGCCAGATTTATTCATACATGCATTAAATATTGAAGAACATTAAAAATGATAATGAATATGTAATGTGGTGCATATATTTAGCAAAATGCTCCTCTCTAGAGTAATTTTTTTCTGGCTGACTATGGAGTTTATGGACTCTGGATATGTTTTTTTTTAGGTAAATGTGACGTCACGTGACATTTTTACAAGCTGTTTTACTGACGTCTTTCTGTGGTTGAAACACTGAGCGATTCCATGTGACACGATACGGATTTCGGTTGTACTGTATCTTTTAACACACCTTCAGATGCTCATTCATGTTTATTTTGCGCTGTAACTCGTATTAAGACGGAAGAGAAGATCAGTTCATGTGCGCTGCCGCTTCTCCTGAGCTGAGCTGCGCCAGAGCGATCTCACGCCACAGCGGCTAAACGATATTTATGTTTTTGAATTTCATAATAAAATGGACGTAATTTGAAATTGGAGACTTTGTTTCATCTCAAAGATTATTGCGATTTTATTGGATGGGATGCGTGCTACAATGTCCCGTTCATTCAGCATCTGAAAACAGGATAGGCTAATCGATTCTTGGGGTTTAAGAATCTTTTTTTTTTTTTTCAGCCCTAGTTCGCATGTAAGGGATAATGTACATACAGCAGGTTATCGCAGAATAAACCCCGACAGAGTGATCAGGCGCGGAGGGGTCTTGCGTCACTCTGAAGGGGTTTATTCTGCGATAACAACCTGCTGGATGTACATTATCCCGCTTATTACACGGCTACTTGTCTCTAGTAAATTAGACACAAAATATTGTCTAATAAATATTTTATTAGCTCTTACGCAAAGCTTCCGCAAAGAAAAACTGTTCCAAACTGCCTTGAGCCTTTATCCATTGCTGAAAAGATTTGTTTTTACCATATATGTTGAAATGAATGCTGAAGTCTTCCATTGTAACCCGTGTGGTGGTGAAGTGTTTTTCAGTCACAAGATGGCGCCAGACAGTCGACAGCAGAGTGACACGTTAAGCATATAATAAGTAGTAACTCGTAGTACCCGGATGAGCGGTGTGTTATTCACTTTGGCTGTTGTTATCTGGGAATAACATAACGCTGAAATGTGCATTTGACCAATCAGAATCAAGTATTCCACAGAGCCTTGTAATAAATTATAATAATATGTTCCCTTGATTTACTAAATCGTGGCCATGTTGTAATAATTCATTTCCTTGTTTTAATTAAATCAAAATTAGGAAACAAATTAGTTCAACAGGGCCATGATTTTGTCAAATGAGTGAACAAATTTACTGATAAAACAAATTAATTCATTAAATAGGCTGGGCAAAGCGTACAGTACGAAAACTGCACTCCAAATTATCAACAAAAAATATAACTCAGCACAGTTTCAAAGTTTTAAAACAGCAAACAGAAACAACCTATAGAAACTATACTATACAATGTCCCACTTATTTCAACTTAAGTTCTGTTGCTGCTGTAAATGAAGGATAATCATATTGGCTGTACAAGTCATTTCAACTTAAATTATATTACAGCTGATTTAATCAAGTTATCTCATATAACTATATATGAATCATTTAAGCAATTTCACCGTTCTTCTATGAGTTAATGTAATGTAAAAACATTTGTTGCCATGACTTATTGATCATATATTTTTTTACAGTACATGAAAAAAGCAATAAAATGGCTCATCCTTTTTAAACATTGGGCCTTTATGAATTAATGTTTAAAATTATAAACATTGAGAAAATGTTTGTTCTTACCTTTACATGTCCTCCTGCAGTGTTAGTCAGAGGCGTCAGACCATCTGGTTAAAAACGGAGACGTTCGTCGATCAGTCGAACTGTCCGGATTCATTGCCAGGCTTTTGATTGATATTTGCATCATCATTTTCAAATTCAATTCCACAAATGTGCAACACCATTACAGGTTTTACAACCTTGCGTCGTAAGGATAACATTGTGGACGGGGCTAAACAGAGACTGACGAATCACAGTAAACGTCTCATTTTGACATGCGTTATGATATGCACCTAGAGGGAGAGGGAAAACTAGGAAACCGCCTGCAGTTGACCATGGGAAAACTTTCATTTAATCATTGTTTTAACTAAATACATAAAATTATAGTATATATATTCATTATGTATTATAATTATTATTCATTGTTAAATGATTTCATTAGGGGTGTAACGATTATATGATACTAAACTCACGACACAATATTTATTGCGATACTTTTTGCCAAAATAAAGAAGAGATGGTTTTTAAATAATGTTATTGTTTTTTTATATTATTATCAGGACACACAAATATTCCCCCACTGCATTACTATGCATGATATTCAACATTATATAGTAATTTGTTTTTCTCATACCGTACTCGTGCCGCGCTCACACAGACTCTCCCGGTGCTCGCTATATTACGCTTCTGTCCCGTTTGTTAGTTAAACGAAACGATGACATGATGACAGAATTGTCATTATTGAGTGAATTATACCTTTCAAATATAGTAAGCTGAGCCTTGGATCAAACTAATTCTATATCAACAATACATATTGTCTCATTTTTATACCGCGATATCTCAATATACGATGTATCATTTCATTCCTATATTTCATCTATTTGGAAAAGGACGGGACCATCCATAGCTTTGCCACTGGTATACAGTACACAATGCAATATGCCATTTACTGCACATTTTGGCAAAACTATTTTGTGATCCTGTTTTATTCAACCATGAAGTTTGCCTATTATGCATCGCATACGCACTGCATACTGCACAGAATTTACTAGTAGTATGGTAGTGTGCCTTTCCGAATATGTCCAGAGGAATAGGAGGAGGATAAATCTGTTGTAACGCAGGGGTGATGGATGAGGATGTCCTTGCTGTGTCGGGCTGCATGAGGCGTTTTTGCTCTCCCCAGGGGTTGCAGCACACGCTCGTGTGTGTGGAGAGATTCAGGTTAGCAGAGAGGAAGTGAGGGAGGGCGCTGGATATAAATGGACTCAGGGAGGCCCTCATACACCGGCGTAGCTCATTTACAGGACGTCTGTTATGTTGGTGTGTGTCAACAACACTACAATGGAGGTCGCCCAAAGCAAAAAGGCGTATTGTGTGTATGGAAAGCTATCCGTTACTATTCTCTTTCATCTTAATGGCAGTTGTTCACTGAAAGTACACAACCTGGATGCTGCCGTCTTTGAATTATGATGGCAAGGCATGTTTTTGTTTTGGGGTTTTTTCCCACATGAACCTTCCCAAGTGATACTTTCTACCGGTCTTAACTTGTCACCAAACTGTCTTCAGTTATTATTTGCATAACCTTGCACTGTTTTTTTCTTTTCTTCTTCTTTTCTTTCTATAGATTTTAAGCACACCACAGAGAGTGTCGCACCCTGGAAGTATCCTTATTGGCAGCCCGTTTACACCGCACACAACACCGGTTGCCATGGTTACTCAGGCACACCCTCCCGAGGGCAACGAATGGACCCCGGGGTGAGCCACATGCCCATTTCTCATGCACTGATTTTAATGTGAACGTCTGAAAGCACCCCTTACTGATGCTACGCTAATGTCCTCATATGAAGTGGTGGGAAGTTCTTTTCTTCTTGAGTTTGGGAGAACATTTTTCAACTTTTAAAGCTTATATAAGCCCTAGATATTTTACAGATTAAAATTGAAATATATTTGTTATTTTGTACAACCTTGTGTATTTGTTGACTATCATGGCCTTCTCTTTGTAGGAACAAAAAAAGGACACATGACTACATTGATTCCTATTATTCAGACAGGTGGGTGTCTGTTTTCACACCGAAATCTATTTTAAGCTACATTTTTTAAATCGTTTAGAAAGATTTTTGAACAACTAAAATGATTTTGTATGCAAGTGTGTTTATTATGGATGCACTGAAATTTTGGCCGCAGAAAATGATCGGCTGATAATGGCATTTTCGTTTTTTTTGGTCCGAAAGAGAAAAAAGGCAGAAAATATATATTCAGGGTCCGTATACATTGTGTACAAACTCAGCATACAATGTAACTGCATCTGTGTGCTGTCAGTGGTGCGCCAAAGTGGTGTAGAAAGAAGTAGGCTGATGGGTAATGTGGATGCATATGCGAGATGACCTACATTAATATTTCTGGTAACAATCATGTAATATTTCTCCGGCTCATAGTGCGATCAAACTCATGCCTATAGAGAAGAAAACCCTTTCTAGTCCCTGCCCAGCGTGATTTGAGTCAAAGCATTAGGCCGGCTACACACTGTAAGTGTGACGTGAGCGTCTCGGCTGAGTGGCGTGTCCGTTTTTATTCCGGCTCCCATGTTAACAGGTTGGAGCTTGCACACTGCCGCGCGGAAAACGCGTGCATGCTAGAAATAGAACCGATGCCCATTTTTCACGCGACATGCAAGCGTGTTGGAAGCGTTTCCAGGCAAAATAGAATAGGAAAAGATGTCATTTTGAAACGAATACATATTAATATATGACATTTTTGATGTTTGAAAGTCTCTAGGTTTTGACATAAATGCAGATATAATTGTAATTCTTAAAAAATATATATATATATATACATTTTCAAAGGTTGCACCTGTCAATACAGAACTAAATATTCTGTAGCCTATTTTGCCGTCAATACTGCCGACGTTGTCTTTGCTGTATCAGTAGGCTATATATTTATGTTTAACATGAAGTATAGACCTTCCACTGTCACTTAGTAGCAGCAGCGCCGCATCAGACACGTTTCTGGTGTGCAAAGACACAGAAGCCGCCACGCCACGCTTGCAGTGTGTAACCGGCCTTAGTCCAGTTGTTGGATGGGAGGGATTATTTGTAATAAACACTTCAAGAATCCGTCCAGCAGCGGAGGAAAGTTATTCTGCACGGAACTGTTGAAGAACTGAAAGTGGTACGGGTTGATCTTTGGTTGACCAATCAGTGGAAAGGGGCGTTTGTGGAAATAGAATATTCAAGCCGCTTATCCATGTTCTATTCCTGAACCCCAAAAAATATCAATTCAAGCTGAATTTTTCACCAAAAAAAAAACGAAAAACAAATAAATGAGCCATTTTGTTATTTTTCTACTTTCAATATGAAATCGAAAAATGAATGTACACGGACCATTCAGCGCGCAGGTTTCTATTTCGGCCAGAAAATCCAAACGTTTACCTATCATCCATCAACCTCAAATATGGCTAATCATTTGAAACATGTTAGTAGTAGCAACTTTACATGTCCGCTCGTCTAACGTTAATCTAGATAAATGTGTGAGATTTTATTAGGCGCATATCCAGTGTTTGTGTGGAGTGTGGAAGCTGAAGTATAGCATGCTTTACTGCATATTCTGTCATTTGTGAGCAGTGATGGGAATCTAACGGAATAATTTTTTTCAGTAACGAGTAATCAAACGAATTACTGTTTCTCCCGTTACAACGCCGTTAGCGTTACCGAGAATAAAATGCGCCGTTAATATAATTGAGCTCACTGAAGCGGTTTTCATCCGAACAGGCTCTCTGTTAGTCGGACCTGCAACGCGCGTGTGTGTGTGTGTTTGCGTACGGGCGGGCGGGTGTGCGTGCATGCCATGCCATGCGTGTTGGGGGGTGGGTGCGGTGGTACACATAACTGATGATGATTGATGGGTGGGAGACAAGGTTGAGGTTGATAGGTTGAGTTCACACACACACACACACACACGCACATGCAAAGTCACACACGACCAGGAGGAGTCAGAGCAATGGCAAGTCCAACAACTTCAAAGGTAGCTTTCGCAAACTGGAAGTATAAGCGCTACTTTTCCCTCGTTGAGGTGAAAGGTAAGAATGTTTATGTAACGTGCATCTTATGCCCAGGAAGAAAGAGTTATTCTAATCTAATGAAGCGCCTCACATCATCACATCACATCACTCAGTTACTAACTCAGTTACTATTTGTAAGAAGTAACTAGTAACTATAACTAATTACTTTTTTAAAGTAACGTGCCCAACACTGTTTGTGAGATAACGCTTCCCCGCTATTGACTGAATTTTCCGTATTTCTGTGTTTTCACTGTTATAAGGTAGGTTCACATCTTCTGAATGGGTACATAATCTCCTGATCAAAACACAGGCAGAGAAGATACAGAAACAAGCGATATCATATGCAAGCGAATGCATATGTAAAATAACGTGATCATCAACAGTAAACGCCATATAAATCAAAACCGCCTAATGTTACTGAATGAAAAGTCGATCAGGACGAGCTATAGGACGGTGAAAACATTAGGGGTGTTGATGGACTCAATCTACTCCATCTGTGTTTTGATCATCGCTCTGAATCCAATCTGGATGTAGTCTTTGACAAAAACATGATTTTTTTTCTCAGCTTTTTGCTCAAAATGGTTGCTTTTTTATTAAACTTACCCACATTCAAGTGTTGATAAAGAAAGAATGCATGAAGCTAGAATTAAACAGATTATTTTTTTGTTTAAAAGCAGAGGCTCTGTTCTTTCTTTTGTGACATTTGTATGTTCAGAGGCGATGGCTGGAAACTTTTTTAAAACACTAGTGGGGAAAGCATTACTTAAAAAGTTTAATAATAATGCAAATACAAAACATCTAATCTAAAATAAGAAATTCATAATTTTTTTAAGTAATTTTTGTTTTCGGTTTTCGGCCAAGTACTTCCAGAATTTTCGGTTTCGGTCCATAATTTTCATTTCAGTGCATCCCTAGTGTTTATCATAGAGGATTAGAAGAAAGGGCGATGACATTTGAGCAAAACGTGTAAATATTAAAATGTGTTTTGCAGGGATGGACTGTGTTCGAGTGACTCCTCGTCCAGGTAAGTGAGTTGAGTTGGGGGACATTGGGATCAGTAGCCACGCTGTGTGTGTGTGTGTGTGTGTGTGTGTGTGTGTGTGTGAGAGAGAGAGAAAGAGAAAAAGAGCTGTAGTCTCACTAGGATTTATGAGGCTCAGATGTTATGCAGGACAGTGGAGGATCACAGCTGCACACACAGTTGTGTTTCAGAGCCCCTGTGTCCCTAATGAGTTTCTCTGTTAACATACAAACACACTCGCTAGCCCTCCTTCAGCTGCTTTTCTGTCTTAATTGAACATTATTAATGGCACGGACGCATCTGCGCTCGACACCGTCACTAGTGTCGGGACGATGAAATGGAACAGCAGTGGTTCTCGCTGAGAAGCTCTGACGTCAGTTGTCTGTGCTAGATTTCACAGAGAGCGCTGCGCTTTCTGCAAGTGTTCCCCTACACTACACAATGTGTTACTGTAGTGCTTGACTGTTTGGTTTGCTGACACTTGTTAAGAAGTTGATGGAAAATCATCACTCATCAACCAGGATCTTATTACTTGTTACTTATTCGATGTAATTATAAATATTTGTATGTTTTATTATGGCGTTTACACATGCAAGTAGTTCTTAAGTTCAGTAAAACACCCTGATCTCTTTTAATTGCTTTGCGATATCAACACAAAATTTGGCTCAGATGTAGTTAACATGATTGTGATTGTCCAAACTTGATTTTATGAGCTTCCATATATACTTTCTAATAGTCATCATGTCAATCATCAATAATAACAAAATAAAACAATAAATTGCATCATTTTTTCTGGGGTGTCTCAGCAGTGATGTAACATAAGAACCTCCAAACATGATCAAAATCTTGTTTTTTGTTTTTCTATCAGTTGAGACCATGCACTTCTTTATATCTTTTTTTTATTTTGTGTAGAGTTATAAGCCATTACTTTTAAGTATGCCACTTAAGACGTTAAATCATTAAAAAATGCCTTCAGGGTGTAAGTGGTTAAAGCCAGATGAAACCGTGCTGACATTCTCAACAACACTGACATGAAAAACAGGAGAAACATTGTGCGTCAACAAAAGACAGTTAGAATACTTTTCAAGCCACAACATTTACCTTGGATTTACTGTACTAACACTAACCGTTAACATGGTATTGTGGCATAATTGTGGGATTTTCATATCGAGTTAGAATCCAATGGTTCATTTTACTAAGACCCTTTAAAAATGAGGTTGTTAAACTGTTACAGATGCTACTGATTGTGTTAATGAATATAAATCTGCGTCCCAACTCAAGCTACAATGTGCGTTTCCAAGAGACAAAACATGTAGGCTTATATTACTAATATTGTTTTATATACGTGTATATAATGAAGATGTATCCGGCCCCCGGATGTGTCCACAACAGTGAATCTTGCTCCTTACCCCTTACCCCTTGTGCATTGTGTGTTTTGGTAAGTGAGTGTATATACTGTATACCCAGGGTTATGAAACCCTGCTCCAAACAACAGTCTTAGCACCACTTTTACCCAGGGTTATGAAACCCTGCTCAAAACAACAGTCTTAGCACCACTTTTACCCAGGGTTTCCAGCAACTTTTTTTTGGCCAGGCAGTGAATAATATGAGGATGCGCAATGCCAGAGCCTTTTATGTAAACGGGTCGTCATCGTTAATAACTAAATATTTGCAATTTTATACTCCGATTTGATGTAGTTATTTCCTGTTTAGGCCCCCATGAAATATTTATAGCATTTCTTTGAATTGCTGACAGTACAAGCACAGACACAGATCGTTACCCTTCTGTGACTCTCCTCGCTTTTGCTGCATTCTGGCAGATGTGTCTTCTCCTGCGAAAGGTCAGATAAATCTCCCTCCCCCTCTCTTCTCTCTCCACTTCCTCTTTTTCAGCTCTCCATCTTTCCCTCCCTCCGTCCCTTTTCTGTCCTGAGACTGCATTTCTCTGATGCTGAAACATTCTTCACAGGAGGGAACACATCTCAGCACTGTTGCTAAGCAGAAATCAGTGTGTGTGCATGTATGGTACACACGAGGACCAGCGAGAGCCGCTCGCACGTGTAAATGCGTGTCATACACAGAGCTGCGTGAGAGTCCCTCTTGCAGCATTGCAGTACTTCCAGTCAATTAGGGGTGAATTTTGGTGAGCTGGGGGTCTGGAACTAATTTGTCCTGACGACTGAAACCCCAATCAGCCACTACTGCACCCTCCCTTCCCCCGTGTTCCTCCTGTTTCTCTGCACCTCTCTCCTTCATTGAGCGACAGTTACGTAATTCACCCCACAGTGCAGTTGCGTTTTTTTTTTTTTATATACAGCATGTGTGAAATAGAAGGAGAATGAGTGAATTTTCCTTCGGACCATTCCCGTTTGTGTGCTTGGCACACCAGAACCCTGAGCCATCTCTTTGTTTTAACCCTCACTAGCACTTGCACGCACCAAAGCCCCTGCGGCACGCATGCATTTGACATCAGATGGTGCATCACGGCATGTGTAACAATAGTGAAGCACAGAAATGTTCCCTGACCGATCATAGTATACTTCAGATTTTACGTAAATGCTAGCGTATGCGTAAAGCAAAATGCATGGCCTTTCAAAGTATATTTTATTGGATCACGTGTATGAACCATAGACTGTAAATAAATATGGTATGTTGTGTCCTTGACGTCACCCGTAGGTTTCTGAAGAGCATTTTTGACGCCTAAAGTTGGTGCGTCACCGTGCATCACTCCCAGATAACAGCAAATAGGCAGAGGCTGGACGTGGGCGGAGCTAAGGTGCCTGGTTGCTGAAACCACGCCCGCCTAGCGCAACCATAGTGGCAATCCACCTGTCACTCAAGTGGCCACTCCCTTAATTATGCAGAACTTTAAGGCTTAATATAATTTAAACGGATGAGATATTTAAAAAAATTCACCCCCCTCACAGTTGTCATGAAGGGCGCTATTTCTCTCCAGAAGTTATGACTGATATAAAAGTATTTAAACTCGTTTAAACTAGAATTGCAAGTATCTTTTATCCGTCTGACACCAGCACTCCTCCACGTCTAGATTGTTGTTCCGTCTCATCCATTACTTTTTAAGTGAAACAATGGGCCGCATCAGTTTTATTAAAGACGCATGTGTGAGTGCATAGTATGCATGATTAGAAAAATCTGTCTGCGTGTGCATATAACGCAGATGATTAAATTTACGCCACATGCACTGTACGCTAGAGGTCGACCGATGGCGGATTTTACCGATAACAATAAGTAGGTTGGCCCACGCTGGCTGATAACCGATTAATCAACCCATCGTTTTTCAAATAGATACTGAATGAAAACAAACATAAAATAGTGCTGAACTTTATTACAAAAATGTCAAAACAGTACTGAATCATGAAAGTGTACTGTACTTTTTAAATATAAAAAATATTAATATATGAATTATACCTTGATCATTAACTTATAGTGCATTAACATATGTTAAGAGATACAACTTTAAAATTAAAAAATATATTAGTTAATGTAGGCTACAATTCTTTTATTGACCATACTTAGCGTTACAAATAAACTCTTATTGTAAAATGTAGCCATTTCATATAAATCTGTTCTAGATTAATTGAGACTTGTTACAGCACTTGCATATTGTTGCCCTTGACTGTGCTAGTTGCTTCTATTGCACTTATTTGTAAGTCGCTTTGGATAAAAGCGTCTGCTAAATGTAAATGTATGTAAATGTAAATCCAAATAGTAGGTGCGTAAAGATGGCCATTTTTAAATATCTACACAAAGGCCATGACATTGAAATTAGACACATGTATATTGAATGTGCACTAAATAGCAAAATATGAGTTACAGTGATGATACATTTTTTTCTAAAAATCAAATGCTTTAATACATTTTCTGTTGGCATAACAAAAGCATGAAGGTGACCAGCTACTAGGTAGGCTACTAATGTTAGCGTCCTCAGCCTCGACAGCAAACACACTTCCGTTCTCCACTAATGCAGCATCTAGTCAACAGGTTAATTACTTTATAATGATATGAAAACACATACGGTAGTGTACTGTATAACAGAAAACAGACTGTTTCATTGTCTGTTTTAAATCCGCATCTGAAGTGTCCCGCTCTGTGCACCTCACAAACTCCACAAGGTGTCATTGATAGTTTCTTTTTCTGCCTCTAGAGGCCGCTCTCATACTGTGTAATCTTACCGGCACCATGAGTCGGATTTAAATAAAAAATAAAAAAATTTAAATTTAAATTCTCCCTATCTATATTGTAAAATGGATATTATAGATGTTTTGAACAAATGTATGCCAGATTTCTCCAAACATTTAGTCCGCTTTACCCATAGACCATAAAACAAATATGGACGACACGACTTCATTGACTTCCGCTGACCAGAGTTGAAGCTCACGGAGGCTGCACACGGCGCTGACATCTTGGGACCGAGTCTGCGCAGTAGAGAGCAGGAAGTAGAGGCGCGATTATCAAAAACCCGCCCACACTCTCACAGATGCAGAACAATTCATTATGTTGGTGTGAAATAAACAGTTATAGAAATGTAGAAATTAAAGCTAAAGCTCCAATCTCCTCCCAAAAATCCCGAAAAAAGTCCGTTAGTGCCTCAGTGACAACTTCACTCACAGAAGCCGTCAATCCCAGCTGTCAATCATGACGTCATCCCCTCGTTTTTATAGTATCAAATAACCAACTAAAACTAAACTTATTTAAAAAACGAACACTTGAAATGAAATCATCGTGATAAAAACTGCTTAAAATGACAGAAACAATCTTTAGGAAACAGTTATTTGAAGTGTAATGGTTTAGTGTGTCTCGCGGCCATTCTAATACATGGAGAGGTGGGGTTTAGGAGCTACACTGGGACCAACCACCGGGGGGCGATCGAGGCGCGGAGGCTTCAGTTTCTGAGAGGAGCGCTACAGGCTTGGCTTTACCCCTGCCGGCTCCCTCCACAATCGACTGCAAGCTCACATTCATTTTTGAGTGCAACACCCACATCTCAAAATCCAGTCAACAACCGTTACTTAGATCCACATCCTATATTATTATTATTATTATTTGTAATAACCTGTTACACTCGTATGCATGTCACAATACAAAAGAAAAGGTCTGTCACTACTTCCATTTCACTGCGACTTTAAAAGTATTATTATATAATAGTATATAACCCCAACAGTAGTACATAGGAAATGTGCTATATTATTACCTCATTCATTCAAAAATGTGTCATTTGTTTTTTGTTATCTTAGGTTTTGCAAGGTAACCACTTTACATTTTGTTTTTAGAGTACTAGACTTTATTCTCATGTTGTCCGTTTTATTTGTGGCACACGTCCACTGTCCCTTTCTCTGTCCTTCATAAATAAATTGCGTGAATGAGTGTGGTTGTATCCATGCAGTGGTGCTGTCGACGTCACGTTGAGTCAGTCACTCACTCTCACACACACATATCATGTGTGTGCTTGTTTTCCCACCTCTGTGGGTTGAACTTGACGCATCCTGCAATGAGCTACAGTGACACGACCCAAGGCCAAGGAACCAGTGAAATACGAAGCACACATGAAAATGTGCACACACATGCATGCCGGGAGCACAAAGACTTGTCACAGCCCTGGACATGCTGTTTCTTTGCCAGATTGTGCATTGTGTGTGTGTGTGTGTTTTGGTTAGTGAGTGTATATACTGTATATAGATTCACACACTGGAATCAACAAATGACAAATTGATGTAATGGGTGTAAACATGAAATATAGGATGAAACGCGATAGTGCAACACATATCTGCTATTTGTAGCAGGCAAGAAGAGTGTCTCCACTTGTACTCAAGGCACGCTACTCTCGAACGTGTCGTGTACAGTTACAGAGCTCAGTTTGCTGGTTCACAAAACCACTTTAAACAACAGCCCGTCATAAAACTTCTTAAGAGTGTGTGTGTATATGAGAACTCAAAGGTAAATGGAGTATGTATGACCATTAATCTTTTTCCCAGACATGCATTTGGAATACACGTTTTGCCTGCTGGGAATTATTAGACGTATATTTACAGTTGCAAATTTTGTTCGGCCACTTTTCACCCCTAAACTGGAAGATGCAAACTCAATTATTTTTTACATGAAGAAAATGGAGCCTTATTAAAGGGATAGTTCACCCAAAAATAATAATTTCTCACGCTCAAATTGTTCCAAACCAAGCAGATTTCGGCAGCCGAAAGCTTGGTTATAAACATTCTTCCAAATATCTTCCTTTGTGTTCAGCAGAACAAAATACATTTATACAGGTTTGGAACAAGGGTGACTAAATGATGACAGAATTTTCATTTTTGGGTGAACTACCACTTTAAACTATCCCTGTTTTACACGACACCGCTTTCAACTAAAAACGTTTTATCCATTTTGGCCATTATTTTACACAACAATGGCGCTTTGGGGGCCTGAAAGCGCTAACTTTTGAAAACGGGTTTTAAAATGTACGTTTTTGAAAGCAATACCATTATTGTCTCAGTGTAAACTACAAAAACATGAATTTGTGAAAACGGTGACGTCATGCGCATGTGTATTATGTGTTCAGTCTATAGGCGCGTAGTGTTTCTTGTAGCGTGCGTAGCGTGCGTGCGTGCGTGCGTGTTGAATGGTGATTTGCTTTCTATTAAAAAAGAATGCAACATCTTGATATGACTAATCTTAACAATCTTTATTTTCTTTTTGCTAAATATTTCTTAATTCATACAAAAAAAAATTAACTTTACATTTAGTGCCCAAACATGAAGCGTACAAACTCTGTCTTCCTCTCTGTCCCTGCAGTAAGAGAATGAAGAGGGCAGATAAGAACGGGAAAGGCTTGAGGCACTTCTCCATGAAGGTGTGCGAGAAGGTACAAAAGAAAGGCACTACGTCTTACAACGAGGTGGCCGATGAGCTGGTAGCCGAGTTCACCCACGCCAGCAGCCTGATGCCCGCCGACTCGGTGAGTATCATGATATGACTTTAAGCTTGATTCCTAATTGTGGTCAGTTTTTACTGTTGATCATACTTCTGTCTAGAGATAAATAAAAAAACAAACCTTACCACGAGTATTACATTTGGATGCATAACTCTTATGGCTGCATAAACCTTAAAAGTCATGGATTTCACATAATGCTTTCTTACAGTGCCAATTGATATTGATCTACAAAGGCTTTCCTTGTCCTTGGCTGTTCTTTCAGATATGAAATATGCATATAGTCACCATTATGCCTCACCTAAATGACCATCACTTACTCAGTGTCTGTTTACACTGCAGAATAATACAGAGCTGGACCGATAAAAGATGTTAAAGTTCTACAGGTTCCTCCTGTGGCCTCTCGTGTTAATATGAGCTGTGATTTATCAGTCTGTGGTTTATGAAGAACGTTGAGCACTTCCTGTAGTACTGCACAATGTCCACCTCACGTCTGGCTGTATCCCAGAACCCCAAACAGGAACAGACACTTAATGTAGATCTCAGATAATATCTCTTTTATAATGAGAGTTTGGGTTTGGGTTTGGCCTTTCATAAAATAGAATAATTGCATAAGGACTGTTTCTACCTGGAGTGAGAGCGGCGTGTTGTGAATATTTTCCGGTATTAGTTCTGACAGTCCACCGGATATTCCCTGGACTGGAGTTTTAAGCTCTCTGCCCTGGTGGAATGCTAAAAGGTGAAATTAAAAAAGCACAGACGAAAAGAGACTGGACTGGATTATTGCACATCTCCATGCACTTTGTGACATTGATTGAGAGTGTGTGTTTGCACTTGCAGCAAGCGTACGACCAGAAGAACATCCGCCGGCGTGTGTATGACGCGCTCAACGTGTTGATGGCCATGAACATCATATCCAAAGAGAAGAAGGAGATACGCTGGATCGGCCTGCCCACTAACTCAGCCCAGGAGTGCCGCAATTTAGAGGTGGGTGGGTGTGTGTGAAAGACAAACTATCACAAATGACTTTCCCATTTATCCCAAAGGAGATATGTTCTTGTGCATCATCTTCCGGTTAAGTGTTCTGGCTCAAGGCCCCAATATACTGTACTTCAAGCAAAATTAAAAAAGAAACTGGAGTGGCGTCATTTCAATCAAAATCAGGCCAATATGACGTTCGTTTGGAGTTAATTTAAGCAAAACCTAATCGACACACAGATTTTTGCCTGTCACCCAGTTCGCTTTGAATGTAAATGCCTTTATCGCAGGCCAGGATCATTTAAAAATCTTGTGTAAATGCAATGTTCGTTGTCAGTTTATTGATTTGCATGTAAACCCGTAAAATGCATTTTGTTTGATAGTTTTCAGTTTTTTTGTAATGCATATGAACATATACTTTTTTTTAATCTGGGCCGTATCATTTTTACATAGCCTACTAGAGGTCCATACTTTAATACTAGTCTAGCGTTCAGCAGGCATTGTGTTAATGAGGACACAATGTGTGTGTTTGAAGAGCCTGACACCATCTGTTAGTGTCACATCTGTGGCTGCCTGACAGAAAGAAACAGAGGGTGAATAGAGGATGATGATGGAGAGGAAGGGTGGGTGGGGGGATCAACAGCTTGCACACCTTATCTGTGTGTTTCTGTACTATAAATATAGATATACATGACAGATATGTACATATTTACATGTGTGTGTTTGTGTGTGTGGTCATCTTTCAGCTGGAAAAACAGAAGCGGTTGGAAAGAATTCGACAGAAAAGAGCCCAGCTAGAGGAGCTAATATTACAGGTTTGTACCACACCTGTTTGTATGTGTGTGATGTTTTGGTAAGAAAGCTCTCAGACCTCGCAGCAAAAATTGCAAACAGCACTATATATGGGAATCATCTGTAGAAAAGGAATTAAACTGATTCCACTTAACCATTCCGGTACTTTAACATTTAACTCTTCATTTATTTATCCATTTTAGTACTTATGAGGAAGCTCCTACTAATATAAGTAGTTATTCTGTTCATTTCTAGTTGGGCATGAAGAAAGTAATGACTTTCTGTTCATACTCACAACACAACCAAATACAGAAACACTGCAAATACTCACAACACAACCAAATACAGAAACACTGCAAATACTCACAACACAACCAAATACAGAAACACTGCAAATACTCACAACACAACCAAATACAGAAACACTGCAAATACTCACAACACAACCAAATACAGAAACACTGCAAATACTCACAACACAACCAAATACAGAAACACTGCAAATACTCACAACACAACCAAATACAGAAACACTGCAAATACTCACAACACAACCAAATACAGAAACACACTGCAAATACTCACAACACAACCAAATACAGAAACACGCTGCAAATACTCACAACACAACCAAATACAGAAACACACTGCAAATACTCACAACACAACCAAATACAGAAACACTGCAAATACTCACAACACAACCAAATACAGAAACACTGCAAATACTCACAACCAGTGTTGGGCACGTTACTTTAAAAAAGTAATTAGTTATAGTTACTTCTTACAAAGAGTTACATCATTATAAAAGTAACTAATTACCAGGGAAAGTAACTACTGCGTTACTTTTTTTTTTTTCTTCAAATGTTCAAATATGTCAAATAACTTGGATGCCCCCAATATTAAATATATTAAATGAATGAATTGGACACTAAATAGAACAAATTACCTATCAACCTCAACCTTGTCTCCCACCCACCAATCATCATCAGTTATGTTTAATACCCAACCCACTCCCCAACACGCATGACTACACACACACGCACGTTGCAGGTCCGACTGACAGAGAGCCTGTTCGGATGAAAACCGCTTCAGTGAGCTCAATTATATTAACGCTGCATTTTTTTCTCAGTAACGCTAACGGCGTTGTAACGGAAGAAACAGTAATTTGTTTGATTACTCATTACTGAAAAAAATAATTCCGTTAGTAACGCCGTTTATTTATAACGCCGTTATTCCCATCACTGCTCACAACACAACCAAATACAGAAACACACTGCAAATGGCACAGACCACAACGTAAATGTTTGTCACAGCGTAAGAGTCCACTTAATGCTCAATGTCCTCTAGTCAGAGCTTCTACTCTCTGCCACTGTAGTGTTTACATTAATTTTGCATCAGAGAAGCACTTGCAAAAGATGCACGGCCATATGCCGCGAGCGTTAGACACCATAAAGTGCATGTGAGCATTTGAAAGCAGCCGTCTGTCAGTTACTGAGTTTTGTTTATTGAATATATATATATATACAATAAATGTATATAGGCCTACAGCATTCTTTTTGTGTGTGTTTGTGTGCAATTGGAAAAAACTGAAAACAACTATCTTTAGCGTACACAAGTGCCATTGTGCATATACAGGAAACATTTTTTTTTTATTATTATTATTATTATTATTATTATGAATCATTGAATAGAGTTGATGCATCAGCAATTTTTTTTTCTTCAACCCCTACTAAGTATATCAGCAACGTAAAACTCAAAATCTGCAAAAAAAATTATTTGTCCAGTTAGTGCCATTACTAGCCTCGCTCCATAACATCAGAAGAAGAGAAGAATACCGTATTTCCTCAAATAAAAGCCTGTAGTCAATTAAATGCCGGGTCTCTGATAGTGGCTGGGGGCGTGGCCAGCACAAACAAATAAAGGCCGGTCTCAAATTAAGGCCGGGGAAAAATAATTTCCTTTCATTTCATGTGCATTCAAGTTCAGTGTAATGTACAGTAGGGTTGTGCTGAAGGAGCGAAACCATCGTGACCATCGCCCCCCCCGCTGTAAGTCTTGCGAGTGCGACGCACACTAATCCTGGTCTCTCCTATACTTAACCTAAACACTTTGCAGGGATTGCTCTGTAAATTAAATTGAGAATATAACTGATGCATATATGCTATTTTAAATACTGTAATCTATGAGAGATGTGACGTGTGTTAGTCTGTGAAAATACATCAGTCAGGCAGGCTACACAAATATTGATCTTGACAATCTATAGCCTCTTGTCTTTTTTACACATCTTTATCTGCATTTAACTTAAACTATTTTATTGTACAAGAAAACAGCATAGGCTTCAAAATAAATTATGTTATTGAAATATTGTAAAGTGGTCATTTGAACTACTCGAACGAACATTTAAAAAACAATATGCAAAATCCAAATTGAATAGCTCCATAACGGATTTAGAAAAGTGCGCGCATTAGTTTGGTTAGAAAAATAACGAAATTATCGGGGGGGTTTTTAAGTAGAAAATAATATTTATGTAAAGAGATATATACTAAAATAAAAAGTGCTTAAAAAAGGAACACAACTCTTCTTAAGTGGAAGGACGCTTTTTCCCTCACGTGGAATATAGAAAACACATTAGTTGGGTTTAGTAAAATAACAAAATTATAGTGTTTATATCGAGTCTATAAAACACGAAAGAACAACAAATGTATCACAAAAAACTTTCTTTAAAGTGAATTTCGTTTTGTATAAATTGTATCTTAATTTTAATCTATTTTTTATCAACCAAATTGCCCGGATTTAATAAATAATAGGCAAATAGCCTATAACAGACAATGACATGAGGTGGAGGCGGCAGCGCCGCATGAACAACGGCTTAAATGAACTACTAGAAAAGGAAAAAAAAACTTTAGTCAGGGGCAGCCCTTACTATTTATTTCAGTTAGGCCTATATTTGATCCAGCATGTCACAAAGGGAGTTCTGGGTTGAGCGCGCGGTGCTGAGCGGAAAGAGCTTCAGAAATGAACGGAATCTCCAGAAAGGCGCTTGATCTCACTCTGGAGGAAATATTACCGCTCTTTCAACACACACACCGCAACAGTCACAATATGACCTCATGTATGTTTTAAAAACACAATTCAACTTATAAATAATACTTTTTAATGGGACACTTAAAATGTTTATTACAAATAAATTATTAAATTCTAAAATCCCTTCCCGCGCCCCTGATGATATCTGTCTTCTGGAGCGCTATCGCTTTTCATTTAAAACGGTTTATTTAAAACAATAATTTTTTTCAAATAGATGGAATTCGAAATACAGGCCTGCCCCTAATAAAAGCCTGCTTCAAATAAAAGCCGGTGACCTTCTGCAGTTCAGGTAAATAAAGGCCCCGGCTTTTATTAGAGTAAATACGGTAGATGAGTAAAAGCAGAAGATGAGAGGGGGAAGGAGACATTAACTGTGGCCAGCTGTGGAAAAGCAGCAATCTTCTATTATTGATTAATTTTTTTTAAGTGAGACGAGACTGTTGTCCATTTCCTGCTGTCAAATTAAAGCCCACACACAGTATCTCAGGAAATCACTGCGGTCTGTTTGTGTTGATGTGTGACATTAACACAGAAAGTCTGTACTATAGATGAGCGTAAGTGATATGGCGTGTAATGCAACAGATCACATTGATGAAGTCCGTGATGTGTGGATGCATCAAATGAGGCCTTGATTCTGCTGGGATATTGATCAGGACTTGCACTCCAGCAGGGTAGGAGCTAGGAGGGCTGCTGGAGCGCTAAATTAAATGCATTGGCTTGGTTCTAATCTTTGACCAACCCCCACACATCCCGAATGACATGAGTTAGCTTCTGTGTGCGCATGTTAGTGCAACGACTACACAAAGCTTTTTATTTATCAACAAACTGACTGATTTAACGTTAATAAGTAGGCCCTTCATGGCTGAAACGGTCTGTGTACATGTGTGGTGAATTGTGCATCTCTTCCCATGAGCAGCAGATCGCCTTCAAGAATCTGGTGCAGAGGAACCAGACCAACGAAGTGTCGTCCCATTCAACTCCCCCTCCAGGATCTGTCATTCAACTTCCCTTCATCATTCTCAACACAGACGTCCGAACCATCATCGACTGCTCCATCTCGAGTGATAAGTACGAGATTTCTCTTCATGTCCCTTCTGTAGAAATATACTCCACAGGGTGAAAGAGGAGATTTTCGCTCAACAATATTACTGTTTTACTGTATTTTATATCATTTTAGCATTTGTTTGAGCTCATTTTTAGCTTTATTTTTGATTTGCTGTTTTATTTAGCAATCCAAAGCACAAGCATATGTCATTTAATTTTCATAGTTGTGATAGGAAGTCTGTTTCTTTTCTGCGAATTGGTTCTTTCGGAAAGTTAGTTTCAATGAACCAATTCACTAGGGCTGTAATCTCCCAGTCGATTATTAGTCGATACGTTCTGGCTCGACCAAAATTCTGATTGGTCGATTGTTTTTTGCCGCGTTCATTTCGTTAGTTTTGCCACATTCATTGCATCAGTTTTGCCGCGCCGCGTTCGTTTCATCAGGTGGAAAGCACTAATTGCTAATGGGGGTGTTTTCAGAGCACCCCGGTTTCACAGGTAACAGTCTGTCTTCAGAACACCCCCTTGTTTTCACTTATTTTGGATTAGCCCAACCCACTGGAGAAGAGAAGTCTCTCGCTGGTCCTTTGTTTTTCATTCCCCGCTGGCTCAAACGCACGCCCATAGCGGTAAACTTGAGGAACGCCCATCAACATACACATGAGGGGAAGCGTCACAACACCACGCTTCAGTCGTGCTGCAATGTGGATCTGTACTGTCGCTTTTGCTGCGTTCATTTCATCAGGTGGAAAGCACTAATTGCTAATGGGGGTGTTTTCAGAGCAGCCCTGTTTCACAGGTAACAGTCTGTCTTCAGAACACCCCCTTGTTTCCACTTCTTTTGGATTAGCCCAACCCACTGGAGAAGAGAGACAGATTGAACAAGGCTAGTTTGCTGTATATTATTTATTTAATTGTGAGAGCGTTTTTTCTGCTCTTGATCTGGCTTGGTTAATAAATATTCCTTGTTTATTAAAGTGGATGTGCCTTTTGTGTTTAAGAGTAAAAGCTTTAAGTTAATAATAGTCTATTCGTGTCTCAGCCGCGAAGCTGAGCTGATTCTTCGAGCTGCACAGAGCGGCTGAAATGATAGTGTCTGTCAGTTAGTATAATACATATGACAAAAACAATTGTCTAAATTATGCTGCATATTCCTCAAAAATGGAAGCTTTAGCGTAAGTTCTGCCAGGAAGACTTAATTGTCATGTCACTTTAATTTTATCTATCCAATCACATGCTAAATACCTGGGTATAAAAGATCGGTACTTACACATGTCTGAGTTCGCAGATGCTGACGCTCCAATTCACCGCCATCCTCCCCACCACCTCCAAGTCAAATCCTTCCCTACATCCACCCCACCACCACCAGGATGGTCCCTTCCATACCTCACGGGGGGGGTCGGCTGCGCCTCTGCCTTCGTCTTCAGGCAGGATATGCAGAGTCCGGACCCTCAGATTGCGAGCTACGGACGGGGCCTATGCCAATATACTTTATTGCTTGCTGGGTTGTTAATAAATGGATAATTGTCACAGTATTTATTCTCCCGAGTCTTTCTGGCAGAAGTTCTTGTGATGATATCACTAGTTGACAACATGGTACTATATTTTGGGAAATCTTAGGCTATGATTTTGCGCAGGTGCACGTGATGCAACGCTGTCAGAGCCGAAAGACTCGTGTGTCAGACTCATTTCAGTGCAAATAGCCTACTAGTTTTTTATGTTTATTTATAATTCATTTAGGCAGACAACAAGGATACCAATTACTGCGCACAGTGTGCAGCTAATTCATTTAACGTTTTTTTTTTCCTAACGTAATTTTTAGTCGATTTTTAGTCGAAAATTTTAGGACTTCAGTCGACAAGATTTTCTTTGGTTGATTACAGCCCTAGATTCACTAGTTTGTTTACGTAATCACGCAATGACGTCAAGTATGCAGAATTCTATTATCAAAGAACCCAATAATGACGTTAAACGCGAGTGTTTTACATGTCTAAAGTGAATAAATTAGTCTTACTCAGCACTTTTACCTAACACACAAACTCATTCCTCCAAACAGGTGTGAATACCTCTTTAACTTTGACAACACATTTGAGATCCATGATGACGTTGAGATCCTGAAGCGGATGGGCTTGTCTTTGGGGCTTGAGAACGGCACATGCTCTCCAGAAAGCCTCAGTGTGGCCAAATCTTTAGTACCCAAGTCTATGGAGGCTTATGTCACCAGTAAGTATCTTCTGATTAATGTTCCTCATTCAATCATTTTTGCTGAGTGTCTTTTTTGTTTTGTATGACATTCTTTCTCTGTAGCTTGTGTGAATGCTTGTGCCTGACAGGATCTCACAAAACATCATCATCGCAGGTCTGATAGATAATAGCAAATAGTTTGATAAGATGAAGTAATTATCATAGATCTTAAAATAACTCTTCTTGCCTTCATTTTACTGATGCGGATTATTCTGCTCCCAACTATCTACAGTTCCCAAGTGGAATAAAGCAAGACAAACTAAATCAAGCATTTACTGTAGTACTGTACCGTGGTTTCATCTTGCATGCGGACAGTAACAGGACACCCAGATCAGTGGCGAGCTGAGTGTGATGCCCCATCTGCCACAAAATTTGCAAGTCATATATTGGCAGAGTCCAAAATCAACACTCACCTAAGTGAGTTTTTTTAGGCAGCTAATACTTGTTTAACCCTATAAAGCCTGCTGTATAGTGTTTGATACACAGGCCTCTAACTTATCAACATGACACAATCAATTACAAGCCAATACAAGCAAATTATTATAATTATAAATTATATGTTATATGTTTGACCACCCCCCCCAATTAAAAACTAGGAAGCTTTGATCATAAAATTAAGCATTTTTCAAAGGCTTATTATTATGAGATCTAGGGTGGGTTGCACCAATAAGGATTAAATTAAGTACAGTTTAGAGTTAATCTAGGATGTGTTGATCTAGGCCTCATTTTAAATCGAACTGTTGCACCACTTAATTTTAAACCCAGATTAACAAATCAGGGATTAGAATTCTAACCTGCGATTAAAACCTCCATTTATGATTAATTTCCTCTGCCATGATGGATTCGCAATTGACAACAACAATGTTAATGTTACATTTCCTTCTTTATTGACCACCAGAATCTCTCCAGTTCCATCTTCTCGCTCGATTATGAGCGCCATTAAACCCGTCTCTCTCTCTCTCTCTCTTTATATCTTTTATTAATACTATATAGTATTACTTATAGTATTAATTATTGGAGTAATATGGCAGCGTAATTTATGACCAAACAACTGAGATAAAAACTACTGACATGATTGGCGGAGTTACTATCTCCGCTCTTGTGACAGCGCAGCCCTGTCTGTTTAATCGCCGCCCAGCAGTCACGTGTGCAGCGGGTATGAGTGACGCGAGGCACAGCAACGATCAGTGGCGCTCACCTCATCATCACCGCTGCCGTTAAATGCTAAATGTATTCCTCTCTTCTTTTCTTTTTACGACAGCGAGATGAGTGACGGATCCGCATCCCGGACTCGATAGCAGGCGTAAGACCCTCACACTCTGCCGGCTCAATGCGCTTTATTTTTCATTTTTATTAGTAATAAACACCCCTCTGAGACCTGACGACACACCCACTATTTCTATCTCTTTTCACTCATCTACATAGTTTAATTGTAGGTGCACTTTATTTTATTTAAACCTCCTCACATGTAAGTTTAAAGTTAATCCCTAATTAAGATTTCAATCTGAGTTTAAAGTTAAGGAACAACAGGATTAAAGTTAATCTTAAAGGGATAGTTCACCCTGAAATGAAAATAAAGCCATCTTTTACTCGCCCTGCTGTTGTTCCAATGCCCTATGTCTTTCTATATTTTTCGGACCTCAGAAGGAAAGATTTTGAAAAACGCCCTGCACGTGCTCCTCCATATAATGGCTGTCAATGGCAACCAGGCTAAAACTTTACAAAAAAAGATACAAAAGTATCACGCGATGATACAGTGAGACGCGCGCCATATATGGAAAGTGTTCTGGAGGCATACTATAATGTTTTGCGAGAAAGAAACCGTATTATTCAGTCAAAACACTGAGCTCAGGCGTTACTCTGTGCACGTTTCTGTGAGTGCATGCGTGCTGTGATGGAGACAATCAGTGTTATTCACTTCACCTGTCAGTGGTCATAATGTTATGCCTGATCAGTGTGTGTGTATATATACACGTCTCAAAAATATATATAAATAATATAAAATTCCAAAACAAAACTATATGGAACAAAACCAAGACAATGGACAATGTGAGCTTTTTGCGGCAAATGAGAAAAGCAGCTAAATCTAATTCCAATTTTTTCACGTTGTTTTTTGTTTTTGTGCAAGCATAGCTTTCCTGTAGCTCAAACAGTAGAGCATGGCGCTAGCAACGCCAAGGTCATGGGTTCGATTCCCAGGGAAAGCAAGAACTGACAAAAATGTGTACCTTGAATGCTATGTAAGTCGCTTTGGATAAAAGCGTCTGCCAAATGCATAAATGTAAATGTAATGTAAATGCATACATGCACATCAGTCACATGCTTTACCCTTCAGCCACAGATTTACTTCCAGTTAAAGCCACGCGTCTTGTCGAGATGATACGGGTCTTAATAATACGGGTTTGTGTGTTCGACTTATGATGTCTAAATAAACCTGTGCTTCTGTCCCAACAGACATGGCCAGAAATTCCAACAGAACCCCTCTCAGCCACACAAGGTATGTTGATCAACATAGCATCTCCACACTTTCCTTTGAGTTGATGTTTAGATAACATCAGATAACTCTCTCTGTCCACAGTCACAGCAGCACTGCCCCTTCACACGCCTCAGAGTCTCGCGGCCAGACGCCCAGCTCCTTCAACGAGGAAGAGGACGACGATGACGAAGACATTGACAATCCCTCTTCCCCAGAGTGACGGTCAGGATTCCCGAGCAGTCTCGGGGAGGAACGCTACACAGGAAATAAGCTGCCACTCCTCTCTATATTACCATATTTTTAACGTCCCTCCCAATTAGTTTCTTCCTCTTTCCCAGTTTGGCGCAAAACGCCAGGGGTCTTTGGCTCCAGGGGAACTTCTGTGGTGCTTTTCAGGCTAGAGAGCCGCATAGAGGGGAGCGATTAAGTGAAGGTTAACAGATGCCTCGCGTCATCTCGGTCTACTTCCTTTCTCTGCTTCCTATCCAGAGGACTTTCAAATTCTTTCCAAAAATGTATTTATTTCAGTCATATTTGAATATGACAGTATCCGCTTAGTCCAGTGGGCTAGTGCCACTTTATTTTCTTCTCCGTGGGGATCGGAAAGCAGCGTCCTGATCTGTTCGCCGATTGGAAGGACTTACATCCTTACATTAAAAAAATGGAAAATGTTCTTTTTTTTTATAGGTTGATTCAGTGTCATGTTGTTGTGTTGTATAGTTTATTCCTTGTCATTCATCACAATAGTAGGATATTAAAATATGGATGGTTGTCATCTGCCGTTCCGGGTTCAGATTGCTTGCAGCACGTTGCCTCAAGCTGATTGGATGTTGTTTGTTGGGAGATGTAGTCTTGTTGTGAGTGATTTAAAAAAACAGTTTTGTTTGAATTGAGAGTGGCCGATGTAAAGGAAACAGCCCTGATCCACTCAGGACGGCATTTTAAACCAACTCAACTTATGAATATGAACATGAATTTTGGTTTGCAAATGTAACTGTATGTACATGTATACATATATAAACATATAATTTTGGTTACCTCTGGTGTGGTGTGGTCTAGAAAAAACCCCAGAATACTTTAAAACCATAATATATGGTATTATTAAAAATACAATTATTAAACCTTGATATCCAAAAATGTAAATAATTTGCAGCTTAAATTACCCCAAATGACCCTCAAGTCATCCTAGGTGTATGTGACTTTCTTCTTTCTGGTGAACACAATGTAAGGGTGGGTCGCCTACAGTGGCTCAGGCTGCAGGGTTGCCGAACGACTAAAGAAACGGTATCAGTAAGATCATAGAAAACTGTACATTTCTCGTCTTTACCACCCACTGCAACTTACACCAACGACGGAAATAAGTGCAGAATATGTGGGAGAGCGTTGCTATAGTGTGACTATATTGGATTGCAATAGGAAGCACTTCAAAGTCAATATCGAATCAAAACTAGTTAGCACATCATTTGTAATAGAAAGGATTTAGTGACAAAATCTGGTTATGGTTACAAAGTTTCAAAATGGATGTATGAGAGGATAAACTTATACAATTAATCACACCCAGCATGAATATTACCAGAGAGAGAGAGCGAGAGAGAGAGAGAGAAGAAGAGAAGCTTTAGAAAAGAGAAGAGCGAAATAGCCAGAGCAAAGAAGCCCTAGTGAAAGGAAGAGCCAGAGAATAAAGAGACAGAGCAACAGTTACAATCTTCTTTTATCCTTTTCTTGACCATGTGACCAAACTCAGACATGAGACATTCAAACTGACCAATCAGACCAAACTTCCCCCACTGTGCTAAAGGTGTGACACACATTTGGCATACAGGCCTTCAGCATCCTTTGTCTTGAGGAATTCCAAATGGCCCTTCTGATAAGAAAGATGGGGGCTGACAATAATAAAGCAAATTTATTTGTTCAATTTCAAATATCAAATATCTTTGATTATTTTCAGATTATTTTCAGTAAAATATCTAAGCATTTTGAACTGCGAGAGACGTTACATTTTTTCATAAGTTGAATACAGAAGGCGGTCCTGTGGAAGCTAGATATTTTACTTTATAATGTGTTAATATGGATATTTGTCTTACACAAACGCATGGCTTCGCTTCAGAAGGCCTTTATTAACCCCCGGGGCCGTGTGGAGTATGTTTATGATGGATGGATGCACTTTTTTTAATTTTCATTTTGAAGTGAACTAATCCTTTCAAACCTTGTAAGTGCTGGGTTATGGGTTTTAGACAAACCAATATGTGCTGTAATGGCAATTTAACAGATTTTAAGTTTTCTTGAAAAACACAACTTCATCGAACATCTCCTTAAAGGGGCTATATGTAAGAATATTCATATTTTAATCAATTTTTTATTGCTAATGCGTGTAACGAAACTTTAAAAAACAAAAAAAACAAAACAAAAACCGAGACCTTCCCAGACTTCCTAGGTTGTCAATGAAAGCCTGTTGACTGATTTTATGTGAAGGACTCTGGACGTTTTCAAAAGTACGTTTCACACGCTCCCGAGAGCCTCTCTTCCGTTCTGACAGATGAAATGAATGATGATACAAAATTCAGGAAATGCAGAAAGAGCCCTTCTGTAATGTAATGTCAATGTGTCATGCAAAGAAAAAGGATTCATTCAAACTATAGTCTCACAATAGCCAGATCTTTATAGGGTACAACGGGGCTAAAGGCTCCTGGTTTTATTTTCCTCTAAACCACTAGAGGGCACAATAATGTGCCGCAGCACTTTCCAAAACATCCGCTTTTTAAGATGCGCGTGGAAATTCGTCTGATCCTTGATGCGATCACGGGCAGCAGCGCAAAGCTGATTCTGTGCTCGTTTGATCTAATATTTGATATTTTTTACATTTTTGTAGATTTAAGTAGCAAATGAGAATCGCTAAAATTATTCAATATATTTTGAGGCAATTGATTTTCATTTTTTTTCAAGGTAAATAAAGCAACAGTGTTTCAATAACGAAAGAACATGTAAAAGTATGGTATTTGTGGACTTTTCCATTTGTTGACATGACATGGATTCAGAAGGGAAATATCATCTGTTCAGTGGGTGTGCACCTTAGAGATAATCACCATATTTATAATGAATCCATCATATGTAACCCTCTATGGTACGGGTTGCCTCCAGTTTTAGTTAATTTTTAATAAAATGAAACAGCAATTTATTGGTCAAACCTATCTTAGAGAAGAAGAACTCAAATACTAAAGAAAGTGCAACAAATTGGTCACATGTCCCACAGGGGTCCATTTTGTGTCCTGTTTCAGCACATGTGCACAGGTCACATGGCTCCATATTTTCTCCACTGAAAAGTGCATTTTTCATCCCACAACAAAATATGAGTTGCCTTCACTGGTGAGTAAAGACGTATTTTCAAGAACTTTACATTATATATCATCAAATGTTTTAGAGTAAATAACAAAAAACTGTGTTGCCTCAAGGCAACATTATACCATAATGGAATCGCATAAGGCCATACCAGACACACTAGGTTGGAAACAAATATAGTATATTTGTAGGGAAAAGAGTTAGAATTCTCAAAATGATTTTGTAATACACTTATAAGAATAGTAATTCACATACTATAACTGCATATATTATGATCTGCACATTTTCTATAGCACTTAAACAAAGGTATAAAACACAACTGATGAGGGTGAGGTGTCATGTGATGAGGAAGATGAGGTCATAGTGGGTGAGGGTGAGAGCGAAGATGGAGATGATAATGTGTTCCAAGATGGTACAATGTTGCCTTGAGACGACAAATAAAAATAAAAAATTCAACAGAAAAATTCCATTGCTGTATTTCTATTGCTATAGAGTCCAATTCTAAGCAGGAAAAACACCACAAAAAATGTTTCCTCATTGAAATCATATTGCGTACCATAGGGTTAAAAATATGATACTTATCATATCATATAATAAAATATAATTGATTGTTACTACTGCAAATCATTCAATTAAATGATGGGATCTCCGTCAGTGCTTTCAGAATCTTCGCTTTTTTTTTAAATGATTTTGTTTCTATATTTTTTTAAATATAATTCTACATCAAAATATTTTAATTACATTATATTTATTGAATAGACATGTATTCTTTTAGTTATCAAAATATACAGAAAATAGTTCAAACTTTGCTAAAGGGATTGTTTTGAACAAGTATTAATTTAGACATTATTAAAAACATTTGATTTTATCTTTTGCCCCGTGGTGGTTTCGGCCCCCTTCGCCACCTCATGTGTTTATAAGATTTTTAAACAAAATTTTGTGATTTATTTTCACACAAAATCTTTTTCTCCATAAATGTGCCTTTAGCCCCGTTGTACCCTATATAGTCTAAAATATACTTTATAATAAAACTATCAGATAACCGTTTTATCGAGCTCATCTGCCCAAAGGCTCATCTGGTGCATGCATATCCACATCGCGGTGATCAGATGCTTTCCCAACGGCTGTTTTCTCACCACTGTCATTTTTGTTGTGTGTTTATTTCGTTATTGAGAGGGAAGCGCACGGCACATTTACATATTCATCAAGCGTTACTCTCAGTAGGGTGGGCGGTGTTGGGATGTTCACTGCAAAGGCATTTCCAACTTCTTTTTACTTCCAAGTTAAGAGCTAAAAAGAACTCCGCGGGGCACGCGCACGAGCAGAAAGTTGCCGCTGCAGTTCACTTAGCGGCCAGCGGTGTCGCTATAACAACACTAAAAAATAAAAACGAAAAATGTACTGGTCATTTTCTGCCCCCCAATATTTGAAATTATTGCACTGCTCTCCTAGCCTGACGTCGTCATACTCAATTCTAGTCAGAATATGAGTCTGATCTGCTCCGTTGGGCTGTGATTATGGGGCGTGTTTAAACCGAACCAGGAAAGACCTCAATTGGATAGACCTACAACCAATCAGAGCAACGGAGCGACGCATAACGTTAGTTGTCAGATGTCAACAGAACTCAACTGCATTGTGTTGCCAAGTCCGCGGGTTAAAGCGACCCCAATGATGTGATATACAGACCCAGGAATGCGAAATTTAGCAGCCAGTCCAGCCAAAATAACACATATTTTACCCCCCAAATGCCATTTTTCCCGGTTCGGATCGCCAAAGTCACGTATTTCAGCAGTTTGACACGTGATCCGAATCATGAATCGATTCATAGCATCATGATGCTGTGTTTTGAAATCGGTCATCCAGTCGTTATTTACAGACGAACGGAGGTCTGACGGGTGTCCAACGACATGAGGGGACGTCATTAATGACAGAATTTACATTTTTGGATGAACTAACCCTTTAAGAGATTGCACTTTGTGCATTGGAAGCACTCAAATGTCTGTTTTGTAAAGCTACCTCTGTAAAACAGGAAGTTATTTATTCATTTTTTAAGTTGTAGCATATTCCTTTTGTAAAGCTACAGAACTTGTTTGACTCAATGTTTTGTAAATTTGAGCCATGTGTTTATTAAGGTCTTCAATAAAACAAGATGGGAACTTAAATATTCCATTTACATTTATGCATTTGGCAGACGCTTTTATCCAAAGCGACTTACAGTGCCCTCCGTACAGGGACAATCCCCCTGGAGCAACATGGAGTAAAGTGCCTTGCTCAAGGACACACTGGTGGAGACCGCTGGGATCGAACCAGCAACCTTCTGCATATCAGTTCAGTGGTTTAACCCACTGGACCACCATCTCAACCCTGCACTTTCTGTGATGTAGTGCTTTTTTTCTTTTTTTCATCAAACCGCAGTTTTTGCAAGTTCCCGCAATTTCATCTCATAAAATTGCATAAATATCCGGTATTTTTCATCACATTTTTTAAGAAAACATGCCGCATAATCAAGGATTTTTGCCCGCAACAATCACAAAAAAAGCCGCATTTTTCTGGAAGGACTGACTAATGCAACGTGTAACTCAAAATACAGGTCAAACACCTGTAAAAAAATCAATACGGAAGATTCCTTCATATTTATACAGTACATCGTGCCCTATTTTTACAGACTTTTTTATACAGGGTTTCTGAAGTCTACAGAGCCTCTTTAAACTGGAAATTAAATCAATAGTTTTATGAGTTTGTGTTGTTCAGAGAAAAAAAATAGCAGTTAGAGGGCAAAAGGAAGAGAGGATGATTAAGAAAATGTACAAAACATATAAAGCAGTGTTTTTTAACCAGTTGACCAGGACCCACTAGGATGGCTTGGCACACTTCCAAGGGTAAGATGGCTTAAAATAAGACAAAACGAGTTAAAATAAGATAAAATATTCTTGTGATATTGGACAAGCATATTCTGTATGAGGGCTTTTTCTTTTAAAGTGTGATTTCAGGACTTGGAAACAAATGTATATACATTATTAAGATGTATATTTTAATCGGTAGGAATGGCCTTTTGTGAGTAAAAAAAAAAGTAGTTATTGGAATTATGAAATTGAATTATTCATAATTATTTTAATATTGCCACTCATACTAACTTCTGAAAACAAACCGAACATCTTTTCCTCATCAGAATGAGTCGAGAAGGTGAAGATATAAGCGATCAATTATAATGATAAATTCATGTTCACTAATTCTTTCTTGAAACTTAATTCTGCTGTGGGACAAGGTTTTGTGGGGGTATTTTTACACCAAAAACAAAATAATGAGAAAAGTGTTGGGACACTGTGTGCCATAAAGGATAACAGGGATCAGATGTCATTCTCATGCAAGCAGCCACATCGATCAACACACACTCTCACTACATTTATGGTTTGTTTATTACATAAACGATGCATTATCTTAAAAGTGGTTATCATGAGCATTCGCAAGAACATCTGTAGCAGTGTCAAAAGTCAGAATTACTTTAAACTAAATACCCAATACCATATAGTTAGAGTCTATGTTAATATACGAATAATGTTTTACTCTTTACATCTAGCTGGAAGTCATGAAATAATTTATGATTTACTGTGACAACTTGCCCCGGTGGAAATGCTCAATACCTTTTTTTTTTTTTTTTGGTTTAGTCAAGAGGCAGGCAAAAAATGTATTCAGCCCCAACCTGTGAAATAACTAGCCCAGGACTCTGTTCAACTGTCCTGTGCGGCGTGGTGTGCAAACTACGTGGCGTTTCGGTCAATCTCGTCCAAATGATGTTGAACAAGCGTTCATGCGGCTGCTGGAAACGCGGTGAGCCTCTACTGCGCATGCGCCACAGCGCAGCTCAAACGCTGCTGGTGGAGAGCCCGAGCGAGCGACGGACTGCTGCAGTCTCGAGCCGCGTGGAAGGACTGCATACCTCACTCACTCCACACCGCGAAGGAGGCAAGCCCGAACCAACGCTCTTTTGATTTGTCCTCATCCATCGTTCTCAAACTGGTTTATTCATCCTGTTCACACCATGGCCAACAAAGAGGAGAAAGCAGACGAGAAACAGTCGAGTTGGAAAGATTTTATCTACAACCCTCGGACGGGGGAATTCATCGGGCGCACCGCGAGCAGTTGGGGTAAGCAAGCAAGCGTTTTGTTTTTGACAAGTGTCAATTGCACGCCCTTAAAAACTGATGTCCATGCCCCAAAACACACGAAAGGATCTGGTTTGGGTAGGGGATGTGCAGTTGAGTGGCTGTTCTGGTCTGAATTGCCCCCAATGCAATTGATAAGGGTTCCCAAACGCATTTCTTCCGCAGGGAACTGAGCGTTACGGTGTTTCTTACGGTCCGTTACAATGTGTCCGCATGTGCGGTATTAGATCTTCCTTGAGATCATCTTTTCCTTGAGATGCAGCAATGCAAAGCCATATAGGCTACATTTATAACTGACCATATTCATAAACCATAATCTGAGATGGTAATCGATAGCACACTCTTTATAGAAACCATAAGTCAGCTAAAACATTAAAGGGGACGTTCGGTAATTATTATTAGTAAATATATGATTTTTTAATATGATTCCTCGTACTGCAGTGTAAGAATATTACCATAATTACTTAATACTGCTGCTAAATCACCCGAGCGTTCGTCGAATACCGCGATTACCGTGATTAATCGGGTGTTAATGTAACAGCATGGCACATATTCCTTCGGGTGTGTATCCTGCAGAGGCTCGAGGTCTATGAATAGCTTTCCTGAATGTCATTGCCAGTAGGCCTGTCACATTAGATGTGTTGAGATAATAATTTGTACGGCAAATATAATATGCGTCGGTTATTCGTAACTCGATGAATGGCGACTCCGAACTCGCCAGTGCGTCATAACCTCTCCTACGGGGCTCATTTAACGCTCTAGTTTTATGTTTTACTAAATTTGTGTAATGTCCGTTACGCAAACGCAATGATCGCCATCACGCGCACGATTAAAAAAAAGTAACGTTTCATTGGAAATACAGCGATTAGTCGCAGCGTTTTTCCGGCCAGCAAGTATCAGAGCGGACAGTCTCTTGTAATGTTCCGGCTGTCAATCATTCACGGCCGTGGTGATGTAGCCTCCGCATTCATTCGATATGCAAATTACCTTCGCTGTGGCTTGAGAGGATGAGAGGAAATTTCCACATCCCTTGACACAGTTGGTTCACTGAGGGTGGTTGAGGAGAAGATGCTTTCTGTTCTCGTATGTGCGAGCATTTCATTGTTTGGACTGTCTTGCACTTCATACATTCCCACTTGTTTTGCAGTGCAGTTTGCATGTATATTCTCCTCAAAGCTGCAAAGTGTCCTTAATTATTGGTGGAGGTGCGGAGCAATTTCTTAAATACCCAGTTGCTTAGTAACCGGCTTAGCATGAAACTATTTCCTTGTAGTTATGCGTCCGTGATGCTAAACTCTGCAGTACCTCTTCTTCACTGGGATGGGTGTTCCTTGGTGTGATGCATGAGCTCGCATTCGGCCCCTCCTCCCCGTCTCCCTCCCTTTCCTCTCAAGGTCAAACCGGTTCCCCGCAAGCTCCTGTACCAATAGGCCTCTTGAAAGAAATCAATTGAATTCAAATGAAAACGATCACGGGCCTTGAGGGATATGACGTGTTGCGCTGATCTTTATTCATGGTGCGAAGGCCACCGCCGCTTGCAGCTTTAATGGAGCTTGGGATTGCTTTACAAAACGAGGCCTGTTCATTCTGCTTATCTGGGCTTTTTCTTCTAGGCCCGTGTTCATGTTTTCACAAGAATTGCTTGTATTAGCGAGCGGCCGATGCTTGTTGGATGTGTTCATGAGCCTGTGGTTCTCATATTGGATCAGTGCTATATCTTCCTTTTTTATCATTTGCATGCAATTTGTATTCCTTGCACATTTATTCATTGTTTTTCCCTGAAATTTGGTTGTGAATTCTGCTTTTCTGAAACGACTAACATAGTTCTTGCTAGTGTCAGTAAGAATTGGTTGACAATTGCAAACAAACCATGTTTTGTTCTCCATGCATGCCATCGTTTTGTGAATTCAGTTCCTGTCTAGTTGGAATTACTGTATCATTTCTGATTTATTAAAACACAGCATTTGATGAAAAAAAAAAACAATCACATTAATGTTTTGTTTAATTTAATTTAAAAATATTTAAACATAAGTGTAACAGAATTCATCTGAAATTATAAATATTAGTAGGGATGCTCCGATCAGGATTTTTGCGGCCGATACTGAGTACCGATTTCTTGTCATGGTAATCGGCCGATCCCGAATCCAATGCTTCACTGATTTGTAAGCTCTCTGATCACTGTTAACCTTTTTGAGATAAAACATAAATTCTATAGATGTTGCCTTTTATTATATAAAGACTGCGACTAAAATTTGAGTGTGCGACTGAATTATGGCCAAAATATGGCCATATATCTGTATTTTTGGGTTGAATGGCGATACACGGTATATATCCCGGAATTTTCTAAGTTTTTCTATTTGGATTAAAAAAAATCTGTATTTATTTTACTAATAATTTTATTTCACATACTGCCCAATGATGTCCTAAAAACAATGTTGATATTGAAGGCTATAAACAAATACAGTGAATGTAATGTAGGCATGTATTAATCATTTAGTTTTTTAATTCACTGAACTAAAAATGAAAATAAAAACAAAAGCATTTTAGCCTATTTTTGATTACCCAATTATAATGGTCACTTTCATAAAACTATACATACTTGTAGGTTTAAAATTCCACATATGGCACATTTATTGTCCCAACAACAAATATTTTAGAAATATGTATACTTTAGTGTGCGATCGGTTCGTGAGATCGGCTAAGTTTAGTGAGTACCGATCGAGTCATAAAATATGATTATTGGCCGATGCTGATCGATCAGAGCATCCCTAAATATTAGTGCTGTCAAAACGATTAATCGCATCCAAAAAAAGTTTGTGTTTACATAATATACTTGTGTGTACTGTGTATAATTACGTTTATATAAATACACACATGTATATATCACATATCGTTAGCCTCATAGCATAATTGCCTAAGTAATTGTTTGCCCAAATATGATCTGGGCAATTATGCTATGAGGCTAACGATATGTATATGATACTGTATATTTATATTTATATTGTATATAAATATTTTATATATAAATATAACACATTTTTCTTAAATGTATACATTCATGTGTGTGTATTTTCTATATATACAGGTGCTGGTCATATAATTAGTTAAGTTTATTTATTTCACTAATTCCATTCAAAAAGTGAAACTTGTATATTATATTCATTCATTACACACAGACTGATATATTTTAAACGTTTATTTATTTTAATTTTGATGATTATAACAGACAACTAAGGAAAATCCCAAATTCAGTATCTCAGAAAATTAGAATATTGTAAAAAGGTTCAATATTGAAGACACTTGGTGCCACACTCTAATCAGGTAAGTAACTCAAAACACCTGCAAAGGCCTTTAATGGTCTCTCAAGCTAGTTCTGTAGGCTACACAATCATGGGGAAGACTGCTGACTTGACAGTTGTCCAAAAGACGACCATTGACACCTTGCACAAGGAGGGCAAGACACAAAAGGTCATTGCAAAAGAGGCTAGCTCTGTGTCCAAGCACATTAATAGAGAGGCGAAGGGAAGGAAAAGATGTGGTAGAAAAAAGTGTACAAGCAATAGGGATAACCGCACCCTGGAGAGGATTGTGAAACAAAACCCATTCAAAAATGTGGGGGAGATTCACAAAGAGTGGACTGCAGCTGGAGTCAGTGCTTCAAGAACCACTACACACAGACGTATGCAAGACATGGGTTTCAGCTGTCGCATTCCTTGTGTCAAGCCACGCTTGAACAACAGACAGCGTCAGAAGCGTCTCGCCTAGGCTAAAGACAAAAAGGAAAAAAAGTGATGAAAGTAAATTTTGCATTTCCTTTGGAAATCAGAGTCCCAGAGTCTGGAGGAAGAGAGGAGAGGCACGCAATCCATGTTGCTTGAGGTCCAGTGTAAAGTTTCCACAGTCAGTGATGGTTTGGGGTGCCATGTCATCTGCTGGTGTTGGTCTGCTGTGTTTTCTGAGGTCCAAGGTCAACGCAGCCGTATACCAGGAAGTTTTAGAGCACTTCATGCTTCCTACTGCTGACCAACTTTATGGAGATGCAGATTTCATTTTCCAACAGGACTTGGCACCTGCACACAGTGCCAAAGCAACCAGTACCTGGTTTAAGGACCATGGTATCCCTGTTCTTAATTGGCCAACAAACTCCCCTGACCTTAACCCCATAGAAAATCTATGGGGCATTGTGAAGAGGAAGATGCGATATGCAGGACCCAACAATGCAGAAGAGCTGAAGGCCACTATCAGAGCAACCTGGGCTCTCATAACACCTGAGCAGTGCCACAGACTGATCGACTCCATGCCACGCCGCATTGCTGCAGTAATTCAGGCAAAAGGAGCCCCAACTAAGTATTGAGTGCTGGACATGCTCATATTTTTCATGTTCATACTTTTCAGTTGGCCAAGATTTCTAAAAATCCTTTCTTTGTATTGGTCGTAAGTAATATTCTAATTTTCTGAGATACTGAATTTGGGATTTTCCTTAGTTGTCAGTTATAATCATCAAAATTAAAATAAATAAACATTTAAAATATATCAGTCTGTGTGTAATGAATGAATATAATATACAAGTTTCACTTTTTGAATGGAATTAGTGAAATAAATCAACTTTTTGATGATATTCTAATTATATGACCAGCACGTGTGTGTGTGTGTGTGTGTGTGTGTGTATATATATATGTATGTATATACACAGTGAGGAAAATAAGTATTTGAACACCCTGCTATTTTGCAAGTTCTCCCATGGAAATCATGGAGGGGTCTGAAATTGTCATCGTAGGTGCATGTCCACTGTGAGAGACATAATTAAAAAAAAAAAAATCCAGAAATCACAATGTATGATTTTTTAACTATTTATTTGTATGATACAGCTGCAAATAAGTATTTGAACACCTGAGAAAATCAATGTTAATATTTGGTACAGTAGCCTTTGTTTGCAATTACAGAGGTCAAACGTTTCCTGTAGTTTTTCACCAGGTTTGCACACACTGCAGGAGGGATTTTGGCCCACTCCTCCACACAGATCTTCTCTAGATCAGTCAGGTTTCTGGCCTGTTGCTGAGAAACACGGAGTTTGAGCTCCCTCCAAAGATTCTCTATTGGGTTTAGGTCTGGAGACTGGTTAGGCCGCGCCAGAACCTTGATATGCTTCTTACAGAGCCACTCCTTGGTTATCCTGGCTGTGTGCTTCGGGTCATTGTCATGTTGGAAGACCCAGCCTCGACCCATCTTCAATGCTCTGACTGAGGGAAGGAGGTTGTTCCCCAAAATCTCGCAATACATGGCCCCGGTCATCCTCGCCTTAATACAGTGCAGTCGCCCTGTCCCATGTGCAGAAAAACACCCCCAAAGCATGATGCTACCACCCCCATGCTTCACAGAAGGGATGGTGTTCTTGGGATGGTACTCATCATTCTTCTTCCTCCAAACAACTTTAGTGGAATTATGACCAAAAAGTTCTATTTTGGTCTCATCTGACCACATGACTTTCTCCCATGACTCCTCTGGATCATCCAAATGGTCATTGGCAAACTTAAGACGGGCCTTGACATGTGCTGGTTTAAGCAGGGGAACCTTCCGTGCCATGCATGATTTCAAACCATGACGTCTTAGTGTATTACCAACAATAACCTTGGAAACGGTGGTCCCAGCTCTTTTCAGGTCATTGACCAGCTCCTCCCGTGTAGTTCTGGGCTGATTTCTCACCTTTCTTAGGATCATTGAGACCCCACGAGGTGAGATCTTGCATGGAGCCCCAGTCCGAGGGAGATTGACAGTCATGTTTAGCTTCTTCCATTTTCTAATGATTGCTCCAACAGTGGACCTTTTTTCACCAAGCTGCTTGGCAATTTCCCCGTAGCCCTTTCCAGCCTTGTGGAGGTGTACAATTTTGTCTCTAGTGTCTTTGGACAGCTCTTTGGTCTTGGCCATGTTAGTAGTTGGATTCTTACTGATTGTATGGGGTGGACAGGTGTCTTTATGCAGCTAACGACCTCAAACAGGTGCATCTAATTTAGGGTAATAAATGGAGTGGAGGTGGACATTTTAAAGGCAGATTAACAGGTCTTTGAGGGTCAGAATTCTAGCTGATAGACAGGTGTTCAAATACTTATTTTAGATTATGTCTCTCACAGTGGACATGCACCTACGATGACAATTTCAGACCCCTCCATGATTTCCAAGTGGGAGAACTTGCAATATAGCAGGGTGTTCAAATACTTATTTTCCTCACTATCTATCTATATATATATATATATATATATCTCACACACACTTTTATTTTGGATGCAATTCATTGTTTAGACGGCACTAATAAATATAATTAAATATTTTTATATGAAGTTATTTAATTTAAAATAATAAAATAATTATATAATAATATTAAACATTTCACAAGTTTTATTTATTATATATATATATATATATAATTATATCTCACTGGGCAAATAGACAAATGAAAGAAGTTATTAGTTGAGATGATAAACGACTCTGTAAGTCCACCAGGGAGCATCCCATAACATTTTTCCAATGCCAACTGAAATGATGATACTACCATTTTTGTCAAACTTCTCCGACGGTTGCAGCGAGTCTGCAGTGTTCGGGTCCCACAGCGACCTGTCCACAACTAAGTAATTGAAAAAAAATTACACGAGAAACCGTTTTTTGTTCCCGGGCTGCTTTAACTTTTCCCGTGGGGAAGGGAAGGAGACGGAGAGTGATGGAGGGAAAGCTGGCTAGTGAACAGATAAAAGGATCAGGCTGGAGTTAATGGACAGGTCTGGCTTAGCGAGACATCCGCACCCTGATGAATGTCCGTTTGGATTAGCCCAGATTAACGCTTCCCAATCTACTGTTGACCTTGCTTGGGTTAGCTATCACGCTAATCTGTCCACAGCTTCTTGGATTTAGGTGACACTGTATGATGAGCCTCGGGGCTGTGATCCTCAAACGGCTGGATCTCCGGATATGTTTACCACAGGCGGTTGAAACTGATGAAAGGGAATGTTGTTCTCCATTAGGAGACCAACCATGTGGCAGTGATGCTTTCATTTGCAACAATGACCCATTTTCTGCATTTCATCACTTAAGTTTCCTGGTCCTGTCCGCCCCATTAACACGGCCTTGAAATGAAATTTGAGCGTGTGTGTTCAAGCATGTTTGGCTTGAGGTTCACAACGTAGTAATTGAGGAACTGCACAATAGTGGCTTTTAATTCACGTTTAAAATGGTCGTTTCATGAGCCGTTTCAGATAAAGGTATGGCTGAAAAAGGAAAAGCACTCGTCATTCCAAATGTACTCTTTTTTTGTTCATGGAGCACGAAAAGACCAAGAGTTTTAATTAGTGATGTACCAAAATTTGGGCAAAAATATTTGCTCAAAATGATTGCCCTAAAGCAGCGGTAGGGGACGTTAATCCTGGAGAGCCACTGCCCTGCAGAGTTTAGCTCCAACCCTAATCAAACACACCTGAAGGTAATCAAGCTCTAAAGCTACAGGCAGGTGAATGTTTTTCTTTCAGGGTTGGAGCTCAAATCTGCAGGGCAGTGGCTCTCCAGGATCAATGTTGCCTAGCCCTGCCCTAAAGAGTGACGTTTAATTAGCGTTAATGTGGATAAGCTACAACAGGTAAGCATGTCTGCTGTGTGGACGACGCTAGTTTTCAATGGACCTTTATTTTGATGAGCTGCAATCTTTTAGTCTGTGCTGTTTTCATTGAACAAAAACTTTCAGCACATTATTAAAGGCCCACTGAAGTGCATTGAAACACGTATTCAATGCGTTGATGTAATTTCCCCTGAAACAGGAAGACAGGGCGGGAAATATCAAGCAGCTCCTCCCCTTTTTTAAAGTGGCCAATAGGGTTCCGTTAATATCACAGTTTGATTAGAGCCTTTCAGCTTGGCAAAGCCGCAGTTTCCTCCTAATCTCTATCATAATCTCCTCCATATCGCTTTGAAAAATCCATCATTCTGTGCAGAATTCAAATGGTCCGATATGTTTTGTGGTCTGCGCCGACTCACACATGATCCGCTCTGTGCTCGTGTCTCTGGACCGGAGCAGACTGTGCGCGTGAAACTAAACTCTTAAAAATAATGGATGTGTCAGTCCTAATTTTAAGACTGTTTCACAAAGCATTTAGCTCTAAAACAAGCTCCTAAGTGCTAGGAGTAGTCAAGAGGACTCCTAAGTCACTAAAACCAAATAACTAAACGATGCCGCAATCTGCCCAAAGACACTATACAACATTGAGGCAATAGGGATAGTAAATGTATCTTTAATGAAAAATATTAATAATGTCAGATTACCTGTGGCAGTTGTTTTTATGAGTTCACACTTACAAATGATCGAATAGAGTAAGAAAGTACAAGCATATTAGGGGCACTGTCTGAGGGAACGAGGGCTCAGAGATCAGAATTCAGCCCAAACCCAGAGTTCTGCCCCGCATTGCAGACCGTGAGTGAGGAGCGGGGTGGCGGAGGATGCAGGAAACTGTCGAGGCAAGTAGGGGAGTCGCTTGAATTCTGCAATCTCTTGAAAATTTAATTGTTTGAATTTGGCAACATTTTTTTTTCAAACATTTATATTTGAATATAGCAACATGAAACCTCATTCAGCAAAATATTTCTATAACTAAATCACTGACAGAGATCCCTCCCCTATCAGCCAATCACTGCAGTCATAGTTAGGAAGCGTGTTGACATCATCTATAGCAACAAGGTCACCCCCGCCCTTATATCTTACGACTTTTCTCTATTCCTTAGTAGAAGTTGTTCTCAGCAACGTTGTGGATAAGTTTTAAGAGAACTCCTAACTAAGAACTTTTACTGCCATTTAGGAGAACTCTTAGCCTGGATGCCAGACGAACTTAGCCCCGTCCACACAAATTTTTGCACGGGCAGTTCGGTCTGGACTTGATCCATAGAGAAGTAATTATGCCCGAACAGAAACTGTTCGGACCAATGAAATTGTCAGGGCGGGCTTTAGACGATGATGGACAGATGATAAACAGTAACGTAATCATCCACATCATCAAAGGCGCTTGGGTTGAATTTGTTCTAATTCTTAACGGAGAACTTGTTCGTATATGCATTCACCTTCACTATTTCTCTCAGAAATGATGATCGTGTTGGTAAGTACTCTGTGTATCCTTAAATTCTCTTTTACAACACCGGCAAAGATCGTTTACACTCATCTTCTTCTTCTAACGTGACTTATTCCAGCGCGCACAGACAGGGTTGCCAAGTTTTTACAGCAAAACTCTCCCAGTTGCTACTCAAAACTAGCCAAAAACAAGCCCAATAGCTTTCCGGGTGGGGGGGGGGGTTCTCCGGGAAAAATGGCATGTGGGGGGTAAAATATGTGTTATTTTGGCTGGACTGCCTGCTAAATTTCGCATTCCTGGGTCTGTATATCACATAATTGGGGTCGCTTCAACCCGCGGACTTGGCAACACAATGCATAACTAACGTTATGCGTCGCTCCGTTGCTCTGATTGGTTGTAGGTCTATCCAATTGAGGTCTTTCCTGGTTCGGTTTAAACACGCCCTATAATCACAGCCCAACGGAGCAGATCAGACTCAAATTCTGACTAGAATTGAGTATGACGACGTCAGGCTAGAGAACTCTTAGTGCTAAGATAAAATGTTTTGTGAATACAGCCCCAGTACAATTAAGACTATTGATCAAGAACATATTTATACATAGAAAGGCATATGTAAACATTTTAGATGAAAATATCCAAAAACCACTAGAACAATGTTTTATATTTTGTTGACCTGTGTACTTACATTATTACAAACTTTTCCAACTTTTTAAATCCAGAGAAATCATTTATTTTACGGACCGTGTCGCCTGTCAATGACGTCATATCCGCACTACCCTTGATTTCCATAGAAACCATGGAAACACCAAAGACGCTTTAATATATTATGGGTTTTATTAGAGCAACTGTTTGGATATACATTTATCAACAGAAAACAAATCATTGTTATACAGCGGCTTGTGGAGGTGAAGTGTCAAACTCCCATGATTCCACGCTCATTCACAGCGTCATCAAGCTTCACCTTTGTTTTGAATAAGCGACCTCTAGCGGAGAAACTTACATACTGTGCCTTTAACCGAATCTAAATTTATTTTTCATATTGAATGACAGTTACAGTACAGCTTCAAATCTATTAATAGTCAATTAAATATATAAATAGTCAATATTATAATAAACGATAAAACTATTAGACTAATACAGTGTTTGATTATATTTAATAGATAGATAATGTGTTTTTTCTTGTTAGGGGTGCACCGATCCGACTTTTTCAGTCCCGATACCGATGCCTGGGCTTTGTGTATCTGTCGATACCGATCCGATACTATTGTTGAATTAATAATAAACTGTATATCTTCCACCTTATACCTTCCTTGAAGAGACTAAAGGCACCAGACTTTACTAACTGAACATAACTAAGACAAAATAACAGATGAATGTAAAGTGTTGAATTCTTATTTATTTACAAAACAATTGTGCATTCAAATCTAAAATAGAATGTAATCAAACTTCTTTAAATAAATAAAATGTAGCAGTGGAAACAAAAAAACAGTGTTTTGGTCAAACATACAATAGTAATCCGACAGTTACCAAACATTTTTTACACTACAGATAATTGTTTTGGTATATAATCATATCAATATTAAAAAGTAGCATTACAAATAGTCAAATTTTCTGCCATATGCAATTTAATAAAAATGATCAGCTAGCTAATAACTTTGTTCTGGTTTCCCCTCACTCCAGTCTAAATGATTGTAGGCTAGGCCTATTTATTTTACTACACATTGTCAACAGAAATAAGCTGAAATACTGTTGATAATTAAAAATAATTCTTACTACCCACTCTTGCTTAATTGGGTAAGCACACTTGTGTTCTCATTTCAGATGCGTTCTGAGTAAATTAATAAACTGATTGGTGAGTTCAGTGTTGGACAGATCAGTTGTTCTAACCAGTCGTTAAAATGATTCGGTTCAAAGGAGTCATTAGGTCACGAATCGGACATTAGCAGACGCGTTGTGTGTGAATCCCGTCTGTTAGAACATCGCGAAAGATGTCAACACACAGAAAACATAACTGAATATAATTTGTCTCCCGTTTATTGTATGCCTTATGTCAGCTGGTCAGAGAAGAGTCAACATTTTTTTGAGCGAAATTCACAACCAACGATAATTCGAGGACAAAATTGTCCGAATGTGTCACGTGCAACATGGTTTCGGTCTTCCGACCTTTTGATTTGGATTAATATGTGAAATATGAGAGAGCTAACACTGATTATTTTGAAGACCCAGAGAGTGTGTGCGCGGGGGCGGAGCTGTGATCGTTCTCTCTCTCTGTCACTCAGTCACAAGCGCAGCATCTGTTCTACATCACTCGCAATAACTCATCAAATTAGGCTTTGGCGGCCGTCAAAAAATGTTCAATGCAGGAAAAACCCTGACTTTGCAGTAATACCACCTCCCCTCGAAACATTTAAGTTACTTTGCAGACATTGCAAACAGCCGATGAACTAGTTGGCGTGGCAAGCGTGAAATATCTCCTCCACACAGCCGACTCTCTGGCTCGCTCCATGTTGCTTCTAGCATGCGACACACGTGAAGCTGACGAATGACGCAGGTTCTGCTGCGACGAAAAAAAAAACACCTGGATTGGCTTGTGGATCTGTTCATTTTTCCGATCCCCGATCCAGCTATTTTGTCAGTAATGCGGCCGATATCCGATCCTAATATCGGATCGGTGCACCCCTATTTCTTGTATAGGCCAATCGGAACGCACCTTTTCTCTTATTTGCTACACTAGAATTTTAGAAGAACTTGAGTCTTTGGTTCATTTCAAATGTGAATATTGAAGTACGTTTAGGTCAACTTGACTATCAGGATATTAGTGCTATTAATCACTTTCACAGTTCAGTTGCTCACACTTAAAGGTTAGGGGTTTGTTGACATCGATAATATTAAGTATTAGACTTTGGCCTGAACGTTCCCCCTTGGGGGCTCTTTTGATTTTGTCCCGTAAGCAACAGCATAGCAATGACCTAGCTACCATCTAGAAAAACCTAGCAACACCCTGGCAACCATCGACAGCATTAGCAACGTAGTGGCAAATTTACTTCTGAAAATGTGAACTTCCATCTTTCATGCCCAGATTATTTTATGCCAATGCATTTTCAGTGCTGTTAATGAGAGGAGCGAAAGTGTAGCTGATGCCACTACCATAACCATGTGACTGAATTAGCACTAGCCTGAGGGAATGGAGCTGTCTGTGTTTTGCCCAGAGGAGGGATTCTGGCAGTGAGGAAAGTCATACTGGGAGTCTCAGCTGTTCTCCAGCGCCTCTTCCTCTCACCATCACTGGGTGTTCTGCCACTCTTCTCCAGAGCCAAGCTGTTCATGCTGTGTTGCGTTTACCCCTGTTCATCCCGCGCTGGAGTAAAATGTGCTTTTGAAATGCGGTTGACGATGGGTAGTGTGAGAAATTTCTGTGAAATGGTTTTAGCACAGCTATTGTTGATGTATTTCCTATTGAAACCGGAAACTGGGCTGGAATATATCAAAGTGCTGCTTTTTTTAGTAGCCTTAAATTTACAGCTCAGCCGTTTGTTGCTTGCTATAGCTAGCCAGAGAGGGGCTGTTAGGGGGAGGGACATACTTATTCTGCAAGCATTTGATCGGTCAGAAATTTGTGCATGTTGAGTCATCAATATTTTTGATCATGTTTACTGGAAGATAAAGACTAAACTTCAAAGGCAAATTTCTGTTAAATGATTTTTGCACCCTATTAGGGCTGCTCGATTATGGCAAAAATCATAATCACGATTATATTGGTCAATATTGAAATCACGATTATTGGTGGGTCATATGAGCTAAATCTTATTTCATGATATGAGTAATTTTAAATGTCAGTGAGATTTCACAATTATCCATACTTTAGCAAAAACTAATACTAGGTTAATTAATGCAAGTAGGCTAAATGTCCTCAAAACAGCTACAGAGGACAAGTAAACAGTCCTCAATAAAATAAAAACAAAGAAACTAGTTAAACTAACAAAACCAACAGAAAATACAAATAAAATAAACAGGTTTTCCAGGAAGATGTACTAACAGTGATATTTAGATGAGTAATACACAGCAGAAATAGAATAAAGTAAAAAAATAAAATAAAAAAAAAAGTAAAATAACTGCTGTATAAATGAAATATTGACTAATTCTTATTTAAAACGAATAAAAAGATATTCATTCAAGAGCAGTGAGTGATTTTATCTTTGTCTTTTTTTGTTAGGTTAACAATGACTGCTGCTGACGTTGTGCTGTCCCTTTAAGAGCTGCGCGTACCATAGGCCCACTGTTATACACGCGCTCTTTCTCTGTGTTCATTTAACACATAACCCACTGCGTTTACGAGGATGCTTACCAAAAAGGCATTTCGATATATTTGTGTGTACTAGACTATTTGACCGTTTAGGCGTGTATCTGAAGCCCATAGTATACTTTGCTTATGCGCGTGTGCTGGTGGTCGCCTATGGAACAGCATTTCTTTCGCAGCTTAATGCGCTTTTAATAGCATTGTTTGGTATCAACCACGTCCCGCAGTTTATCAACAGTAGACTGCATTTTACATCACGCTCTTATTCAGCTGATTTGGATGTTAACTTTTGGGTTAGAGAGGAATGCAAGCGCACTGCTGTCTGCTGTGAAGGAAAGGAGAGTGTGCTGACTGAACGCGGGAAGCGGTACAGTCATCGTTTTACCTCGATTATCTTATTTTCACAATCGTTAGAAGCCAAAATCGAACTTGAAATCGAAATACGATTAATTGAGCAGCCCTACACCCTATGATTTCCGCAATGCGAATAACGCAGACAGAATCACGGTATCTGTGAGTATTAAACCGCATAAAGACTATTTAAATATGAATCCTGCAAGTTATGCGCGTTATCTGTGTGAATGAATGGGGTGTGAGTTTCATTTCCCACACTGAAGCGCGTGTGATGCTCTCGTGTTTCAGTCTCTGTCGCCTCTCTATATGAGGAATGCATGAACTTCATCTCTAGAGCTGCTCTGAGAGTCACTTCATCTGCACTTTACAGTTTCATTTGAGACAAACTATCGGCATATATAGGCCTGTCGCGATAGTCAATAAATCAATTAATCACCCTCACACTCGTGCGGACGCGTCGAGTTTTAAACAAGGCTTAAAGCTACACTGAAGTTGGCAGTTTTTTAAATGTAAGTTAATTCTTCAGCTTAAACTTTGTGTGCTAAAAAGGCACATAAGTTCCTGTAGAGATAGCAATACCTATTCTCCTTTTTTTGCCAAATAAATGAAAAGCATGTCATCAATGTCTTCTCTCTTGCTGTATCAAAATCCCAATAATGTGCTTAAAGTCAAGTCAAATTCAGTGCAGGATTACATGATATAACACTTTTTTTAATACAGTATCCTAAATTGTGGTTAATTAAACTAAATATCATATGCTGAAGTAAATTTCTGGAGTGTTAACAATTAAAAGAAAAAACAACAACAAGAACCGTACATAACCAAAAACCGTGATACGAACCGTGCCACCCCTAATATGCACCTAAAACACAATCATCCGTTGCAGTTTTCATCCATTTTATATATTATTTTTGGTATTTATTCAAGTTAATTTTTGTTAACCGACTGAGAGTCCATTGCTTTTATTGTTTTTGGTTGTTTTGTTAATTTATTGTGGATATTTAAAATGTTTTCCATTTTCAGTGTTAAATAGTCTTAAGAAATAAAAGTTTATTGATTTTTGAAAAAGTGTACCTGCGTTATTATGCCATTTATCATTATTTTAGATGAAAATGGTCTCAGAACGACAATATTATCGTTTATCGCAATATTTCTTGGCCAATTTATCGCCCAACAAAATGTGTTATCGTGACAGGCCTAATCATGTCATGAACACACAGAAACTCAAAGGTCTTCACGGCAACCTGCCAAAATAAAACTTCTGCTTATCCGAAATATAGTACTTTTGTAATAGAATTTAGCCACTTCTCAATGTAATTATTAATAATAATAATAAATTATTATTAAAACTATTTTTAAGGAATAACCACAATTTTTCTTCCATGTTTTAGTTTTAACAGTAAAGCTCTGTTTTGCAGCATTTTATTTAATATGTTCAAAAGATAAATTAAATGTAATGTTTTATGCTTTCATTTGATTGCCAGAAAACGCACAACACAGATCATAAATTGTTGTTTTGTGGTTTCAATTAATAAATCAAATTTAATTAAAGTGGAATCCATAAATCTTAAAACAGAAAACACACAGAATATAACAAAAATAAAACTGAATTTGAGAAAAAATAGGCTACAGTGTATTTCATAGGGCCCTAAACATCTCTTTTTTTTTACTTAGAAATTGTTAAAGTTCATGATTTCAATTAATTAGATGTGCTTTTGATTTAAATAAAGTCCCAAAAAATTCAAACGGGGGGAAAAAAATTTGAATTTGGGAAAAAGTACCGAAAAAAAAATGTAATACGTATTTTAGGAGGACACTTGATCTCCAGCAATAGATTTACTAAAGATTAATATCAAGTAGGTTTGCAGAACGGATTTCTTTGAATCATTTGTTAAAAAAATAAAATAAAAATAAAATAAATAAATACATATTGTAGTTTTAAATTCAATATTCATTTGCCTGTATAATAAGTGTGTTTTAGGTATTTGTGTTATTGGTTTTTGTCTTCTTTTCCCCAAATTTCTGCATTCCCACTTTTCCATAGCTTTAAGGCTCTGATAGCACAATCCAAGAGAATGAAGAACGAACTGGTGTGACACAATTTCGAACAAAATCAGGTCAAAATTAAGTTTGTTTCCGGACAAATCGCTTGCCGAAATCAACTTTTAGAAAATCTAAATAAATGTGATGTGACTTGACTGGAATGCTGAATTTGAGCTAGTTCAAACATATCCACAGCTCTATGATCAGAAGCTCTATTCACTGCTCTTTTCTCACGCTCTCATTTTTGTTGTGTTTATGTCGCTATTGAGCAGAAAAGCCAGAGTGTGGGTGTGGGCGGCGTCAGGATGTTTGCTAACAGTATAACGCTGCTCAGGTTGACTTTTTAAGAACAAAAAAGCACTTCTCCGTGAGTATATCAGGGCATTCACATTCCCATTTTAAATTTTGTTTTTTAAAAATCTGAGGCGTGAACCATCAGTGCTAAAATGGGAGTTTAAGTACAGTTTAACAGTGACAAAATGATGCAGTTAATCAGGATTAAAATGCTTTCAATGGTACAGTAACATAACATTTAATCTTCATATTCCTAATGCATTGCTTGTTGAAGAAGAATGAAATCTGTGATAAACTGAAGGTCAAAGACTCTCATGGTACAATCCTACAGTTTATCTAGGCTCTTCTGTCCTGCAATGTTTTTAAATCGGGGTACAAGTTGTCTTTTCCTTACAGTGCAGGTTTATGTGATCATTGGCCCGTGCCATAGTTAATGGTGTAATATGCAGCTCAAGCAGATTCACTTACAGAAAAACAGACGCTTATGGGTGGTGCTCACTTTGTGAGCCAGAGTCTCAGTACGGTACCCTAAATTACCCCCACGACACCATCGGTCTGCACCCTGGTGTGCCGGCACACACCCTCACCCCACCCGGCCGGCAAAGAAGTATTTTTATCACAGCATTCCTGGGCACAGGAGGAGGACGAGTATCTGGTTCTTCAGGGGCTTGGGTTTCTCAACAGCTGAGAGGAGCCACTGATAAAGACTTGTCTTGTGGGAGTTTATTGTCTCCTGTCTTTCATTGTGGCTCTAACTCATTCATTCCGGGCTTCTCTTCTCTCCGTATCTCCATCTTTTGTTTTAATTCTTGTGACGAGCTTTTTCAGTTTAAAACTGTCATGTAAAAATGCATTTGAGACTGCTGCTCCATCTAGCTGTTTGTGAACAAAAGACCACGTCTTAAACTTCATCTAAGAAATGCGTATAACCAGATTGCAAAAATGATTTAACAGTCCCACTCCCCACTAGGTGTGGGAATCTTAAGGCACTTAACGATTCGATCCGATTCTGTTTCTGGGAGTAGCGATCCGATTCCCAAAACGATTCTTAACATACATTTTTGGTAACTAATTATCCTGCTGTGCAAATGCATGAACTTTACATTTGAACCAAAATTGAAGCTAATATGTGTTTTGTTTTTAGTTAGAATATCTGCTTGACAGTATTGCCATATTAAAAATGATTATGAAGATTTCTTTCAATACTTTTATTTTAGTAACAAAGTTATATTCAAGATGAACAAGCTCTAATGAAACATAGTAAGTCATACAATTGCAAAGAACAATCATTAAGAATAAACAATTCTCAATTTACAACTGTGACAATTTGTCAGTTTCTTTAGAACATTTGAACAAAAAATAAAAACAACTTTAGCGCTCGCTGAGAAGCCAAATTCAGTGTGTGCGCATAACATCTCACATGAGAACTTGGCGAGCTGCAACAGTCACATTAGAGACAACGAATCACTCGCCAAAACTAAGTCTTTGTTCAAAATTGTCCATTCGTTTGAAACATTGTGCAGTAGCTCAACAATATTCAATAAGACATTCCAAAAATTATGCCACGGATGTTGGTAGGTTTATGTCCCGACCACCGCATCGGAGACATAGGAGTGTTATTAAGCATTAATGGCAAGGAAAGCGCCGTATAGCCTACTTGAGCACCACGTTTGTTGGAAATATGAACTTAATTTAGAAATGCTTTTGAAATGAAAAACTTTGCATTTAATAGGCAAAATACATTTTTGAAATGGGGAGGCAGCCGCAGCGAGCACAGACACAGAGCGGAAACCGTGCAGCTGTTGAACCCTCTCACCGGGAAAAGTGTCCCCACAGGTGCGACGCCCCTGAGCAGGTCGTAGTTTGTCCATTTTATCTTAAACGAAGCCAATTCACCAGCATATGAACATTCACCTATCAACGGGTTGTTCTGTTTGGCCGGTGACCGCGCGCGCACACAGTGGTGAAGTGGACGTTTGAATTGAACACAGAATCGATTCTGAATTTTTGAAAATCGATTCTGAATCGTTGAATAACGAATCGCAATGCATCGACTTTTTCTCCCACCCCTACTCCCCACCTCCTGTCTTCTTGTTCAGACAAACGGTTGGTCCCACCTCCAATTTGTGCACTTGTTTGAGATTAGCTTGGGGGGGTTTACATTGAAAAAATATAAACTTAATCCTCTCATCATTTGCGCAACGGGGGAAGCATGGAGGACCGTCGCTTCTCGTGCAAGCTAGATGAAAAACATTGATTATATTGTTATAATGGCATCTGTCAAGGGGTGGAATAAATTAGGCAGCAAGTGAACTGTCAGTGTGTTGGAAACAGGAAAAATGGGCAAGCGACTAGATAAGAGAGTGACTTTGACAAGGGCTAGACAATTGGGTAAGAGCATCTCTGAAACAGTATGCAGTGGTTAGTCCCTACCAAAGTGGTGCAAGGACCCTCCATTAGGGTCATGGGTGCTCAAGGCTCATTGATGCCCGTTGGAAGAAAAGGCTTACTTGTCTGGTCTGTTCACACTGTAGAGCTACTGTAGCTCAAATTGCTGAAAAACAATGCTGCCCATGAGAGAAAGGTGTACGAACACAGTTTGAGTATCTGTCTGTTTAGCCGCAGTCTGATCCAAGTACCCATGATGACCCATGTCCACTATCTACAATTGAGGGCGTGAGCGTCAGAATCAGGCCGTGGAGAAATGGAAGAAGTGTGCGTCGTTTACCTGGGGAAGAGATGGCAACAGGATGCACTATAGAAAGAAGGCAGGCCAGCGGCCTAGCTAAAGATCGTTGCAGACCTCATACACCCCTTCATGGCAGTGATGTTCCCTGATGGCAATGGCCTCTTTCAGCAGACACTGCACACAATGTTCAGGAATGGTTTGAAGAACATGCTGAACAGTTCAAGGTGTTGCCCTGGCCTCCAAAAAGAGTGTCTGTGGGATGTGTTGGACCAACAAATCCGATCCATGGAGGTCCCACCTCGCAACTTATAGGACTTAAGGATCTGCTGCCAGTGTCTTGATGCCTGAAACCACAGGACATGTTCTTGAGAGGTCTTGTGGAGTCAGTGCCTCGTTCACATCACAGCTGTATTGGCAGCAAGAGGGGAACCAACATGATACTAGGAAGGGGGTTTTAATGTTGTGGCGGATCAATGTACGTAGTACAATTGAAATAAAATAGTTGAAGTGTAATTAAGTATTTATACACCCCATTCAGTCAAAATTCAAACCTCGTTTTCATCCATTTTTGTTATTTAGTTAGCAGAAAGTGGAAGTGTAGATTTGAAACCCAGTTTAGGTATATTTTTAGATCCTGCCCACAGAATAGCACTCTAGTAGTGGATATGTTGTGTTGAAGGCATGTCAATTGTTGTGCCAGTATTGATCCAGTGAGATCAGATCTAAATGTAAGAGGCATTAGCGAGAGCTTAGACAGAGATGTTCTGCGAGTGAGAGTGAAATGGAGATTGAGAGGTGGTGATGAGCTGAGTGGCTTCCTGACAGCAATGACCGGCTGCTGGTCTGTCATCCTGCTCCGGTATTGATATCCATCTGACTGACTGAGGAGGAGTCTCTCTCTGTCTTCAGTGCTACTGCTTATTTCTCCTCCTCAGTCTTTGCACATCAGACTTCTGGTCAAAGTTCAGTAGCATACAGCATCCCAGCCGTCTGTTGGGGTAATGTCTGCCAAATGGAAATCTAATGAGAGCCAAGACAGATTCATTTTTGTTATAACACCCATTCCTGAAACCAGCCAACATGTCGTAACAGTGGACAGGTGTTTCATCGCAGGGAAAGTCTTTTTAGGTGACGCATACAAGTTGGTTGCATTTCTTCCCAAATTCCCATTGTTTTGTTTGGCACATTTTCCTTCATTTACTTTCACCTTCATTCCATTCCAAATCTGATTTCTTTCATGGAGCCTAAAACTATTTTGAAAAGGTTGTTCTTTTCAGTGCAATGGGTCTATTCGTGATCTTTTATTATACTTGACCCGTTCTTTTTCATCCGTTTTGGAGATCTGTCATTCACTTGCGCTATATGGCAGAGAAACCAAGATATTTAGCAAAATCAAAACTTGTGGTCCACCTAAGAAATAATGTTAAAGTAAATGATTTCACACTTTTTCACACAGATTTTTGTATTGAAGTATTTTAAGCATCCTACTGCAAAAAATGCTTTTCTTACTTAGTATTTTTGTCTTGTTTTCAGTCCAAATATCTAAAAAATCTTACATTTAAGAAGCATTTACTAGACAAGCAAATGTTTTTGTCTTGTTTTGGGGGAAAATAACTCAAAATTAAGGGAGTTTTTACTTAAAATAAGCAAAATAATCTGCCAATGGGGTAAGCAAAATAATCTTATTTTCTGTTTGAATTAAGATTATTTTGCTTACCCCATTGGCAGATTATTTTGCTTATTTTAAGTAAAAACTCCCTTAATTTTGAGTTATTTTCCCCCAAAATAAGACAACTTTTGCTTGTCTAGTAAATGCTTCTTAATTTAAGATTTTGACGCATTTTGTTCATAATAAAGAGAAAAATATTTTAAAAATGTAGTTTAAAAACACATGCCAAATTCTGGAAATACGTTTTGTATTCTTGTTGGATTCATGTTTTTCAGGGGAATAAAATAAAAAATTTTTAACTATCAAGCAAAAGGGTGAAATCCAAATGTTAGGCTAAAAAGTTTTATTTTAATATTTTAAGTTTATTTTATTATTTTAGTGAAGCTGCTTATAGTAAATCAAGACAGTTGTATTGCCTTACTTTGTCACAAAAAAAAATTTAGTTAGTTCACCCAAAAATGAAAATTTCTTACCCTCATGTCGTTCCAAGACATTCGTTCATCTTCAAAACACATATGAAGATATTTTTGATTTAAATCCGAGAGATCTCTGACCCCATCCATGGACAGCAATGTAATTGTAATTGTAAATGTAATTAACACTTTCAAGGCCCAGAAAGGAAAGGAAAAAAGTTAAATTTGTTAAAATAGTCCATGTGACACTCCAGTGGTTCAGCCTTAATGTTATGAAGCGACGAGAATACTTTTTGTGCACAAAAAAAACAAACAAAATAACGACTTTATTCATCAATTTTGTTCTAGCCTGTGTCAGTCTCTTACGCAGTTTACATTGTAAGTACAGTGCAGCTCCCGCACATGTGTCGTGGTGTCACGAGCATCAGCTGCTGTAGATCTCTGTAGACTGTGTAGGAGACTAACACAGTCTAGAGCGAAATTGTTGAAAAATTGAAAAAGTATTCTTATAACATTAAGAGTGAACCACTAGAGTCACAATATAATATAAAACGTAATTTTATCAACCCTAATATAGAATTGAATTATTTGGAGAAATGTAATGATGCTGTTCATTTGCATGTCTGGTGTGCCTGAAAACACTTTAAGACTGATTAAGCAGGGGAATATTATGACAGGCAACAGAAGCTGTGTGTGTGTGTGTGTGTGTGTGTGTGTGTGTGTGTGTGTGTGTGTGTGTGTGTGTGTGTGTGTGTGTGTGTGTGTGTGTGTGTGTGTGTGTGTGTGTGTGTGTGTGTGTGTGTGTGTGTGTGTGTGTGTGTGTGTGTGTGTGTGTGTGTGTGTGTGTGTGTGTGTGTGTGTGTGTGTGTGTGTGTGTGTGTGTGTGTGTGTGTGTGTGTGTGTGTGTGTGTGTGTGTGTGTGTGTGTGTGTGTGTTCATCTCCTTAGGCCAGTGCTGTGCCATCACTAAACTGTCCTCCCCCAGTTGCTATTTATAGTAAGAGTCTACCTCAGAGACATCGGCAAAGAAGAAATGCATCTATAATTAAACTGAGCTTCTCTCTCACGCTCTTATACACACTGTCCTTTACTTCCCCTCTTTTATCCTTTTCTCTCGCTATTTATATTGCTTTACTTTTCTTCAAAAGGTGTTTATGTTCCTTTACCTCAGACCCTGTGTTATTCTCTGCCCAAGCCCTGCTACATACGCCTACAAATAACATAATGTTTCCATTGGGTCGTTCGGATGGGGCTCCACTATGGTATTTCAGGCATTTCACATGGTCAAAGCATGGCTTTCCTTGAGTACATTTAAAATACCACCATATATAAATATGGTGTTTAAAGTAATATTGTTTATAATGCCATTGATACTGTACCATACTATCACCGCAGTGCTCGTTTGATAGGGCTGTATTAAGTCTGCAGCAGGATTATTAAAGTTTACTAAAATAAACTTTAATTGTAATAATATAAAATGCATTTAATTTAGTTCAGCTAGTCGCCAAGGAAACATTTCTCATTTCTGTTTAGTTAATCTTGATGTACTCAAATAACTAAAATAAAACTAAAATGAATAATAACTGTATAGACATATTTAAACAATTAAAAGAAATTATAAGAATGCACAAAAAGGCAAGAGAAAATAAAAAAATGGGACAGACCAGAGTTATTTTAGTATTACTGAAAAATATTAATTCAAAACGAATTAATTACTTTTCATTAAAATATTTTTATTTTATTTTTTTTGTCCATTTGATAATGTTTTATTTTGTTTAAATGTCTGTACAGTTTTTATTCATTTTAATTAATTCATTAATTTTGAGTTAATAATAATTTTCAGTAATACTAAAATAACTTCTGTCCCATTTTTTCCTTTTTTTCCAACTTTTTTCTTTTATGTAATTCTATGTGCATGTCCACATGAAACCTGAAGCCTCAAAATTTGGCAAAAAGTTAGCAAATATTCCCACAGGATTAGAACACACATCATTCATAAATTCTACAGATCCTCTGCCTTTCATGCACATTTTATTATAGATAGTGTTTAGCTCTATTAAACAAATTTGAACATGTTTAAATACATTTAGTAAGATTATGCAGATCAGCCTAGGAAATGCAACAAAGGTTTAAGATTCTGCCTGCCTATATATATATATATATATATATATATATATATATATTATACAGTTTTTACACTTCTTTTAGCATTAATATATAGGTGAACATGTTGATTTCTCTGAAGGCTGAAGTAAAGGAACATTAGAACACAAAAAAAAAATAGGCTCATTTTCCAACAGTTGAGTTTTACCGTTTTCGAATCCATTCAGCCGATCTCTGTGTCTGGCGGTAGCACTTTTAGCATAGCTTAGCATACATCATTGAATCTGATTAGACCGTTAGCATCTCACTCAAAAATGACCAAAGAGTTTCTATATTTTTCCTATTTAAAACATGACTCTTCTGTAGTTACATTGTGTACTAAGAAAATGAAAAGTTGCGATTTTCTAGGCCGATATGGCTAGGAACTATACTCTCATTCCTGCGTAATAATCAAGGAACTTTGAGCCGTACCATGGGTTCATCAGCGCAATGATATTACACAACGGCTGAAAATACAGGGAGTGCAGAATTATTAGGCAAGTTGTATTTTTGAGGATTAATTTTACAACATTAATAATTAAACAACACCCATGTTGTCAATGAACACAAAAAACTCATTAATATCAAAGCTGAATATTTTTGGAAGTGGTTTTTAGTTTTAGCTATTTTAGGGGGATATCTGTGTGTGCAGGTGACTATTACTGTGCATAATTATTAGGCAACTTAACAAAAAACAAATTTATACCCATTTCAATTATTTATTTTTACCAGTGAAACCAATATAACATCTCAACATTCACAAATATACATTTCTGACATTCAAAAACCAAACAAAAACAAATCAGTGACCAATATAGCCACCTTTCTTTGCAAGGACACTCAAAAGCCTGCCATCCATGGATTCTGTCAGTGTCTTGATCTGTTCACCATCAACATTGCGTGCAGCAGCAACCACAGCCTCCCAGACACTGTTCAGAGAGGTGTACTGTTTTCCCTCCTTGTAAATCGCACATTTGATGATGGACCACAGGTTCTCAATGGGGTTCAGATCAGGTGAACAAGGAGGCCATATCATTAGATTTTCTTCTTTTATACCCTTTCTTGCCAGCCACGCTGTGGAGTACTTGGACGCGTGTGATGGAGCATTGTCCTGCATGAAAATCATGTTTTTCTTGAAGGATGCAGACTTCTTCCTGTACCACTGCTTGAAGACGGTGTCTTCCAGAAACTGGCAGTAGGACTGGGAGTTGAGCTTGACTCCATCCTCAACCCGAAAAGGCCCCACAAGCTCATCTTTGATACCAGCCCAAACCAGTACTCCACCTCCACCTTGCTGGCGTCTGAGTCGGACTGGAGCTCTCTGCCCTTTACCAATCCAGCCACGGGCCCATCCATCTGGCCCATCAAGACTCACTCTCATTTCATCAGTCCATAAAACCTTAGAAAAGTCTTGAGATATTTCTTGGCCCAGTCTTGACGTTTCAGCTTGTGTGTCTTGTTCAGTGGTGGTCGACTTTCTGCCTTTCTTACCTTGGCCAAGTCTCTGAGTATTGCACACCTTGTGCTTTTGGGCACTCCAGTGATGTTGCAGCTCTGAAATATGGCCAAACTGGTGGCAAGTGGCATCTTGGCAGCTGCACGCTTGACTTTTCTCAGTTCACGGGCAGTTATTTTGCGCCTTGGTTTTTCCACACGCTTCTTGCGACCCTGTTGACTATTTTGAATGAAACGCTTGATTGTTCGATGATCACGCTTCAGAAGCTTGGCTATTTTAAGACTGCTGCATCCCTCTGCAATATATCTCACTATTTTTGACTTTTCTGAGCCTGTCAAGTCCTTCTTTTGACCCATTTTGCCAAAGGAAAGGAAGTTGCCTAATAATTATGCACACCTGATATAGGGTGTTGATGTCATTAGACCACACCCCTTCTCATTACAGAGATGCACATCACCTAATATGCTTAATTGGTAGTAGGCTTTCCAGCCTATACAGCTTGGAGTAAAACAACATGCATAACGAGGATGATGTGGTCAAAATACTAATTTGCCTAATAATTCTGCACTCCCTGTAGGCTAACTTCCGTCAACATAACGTGACAACCTGCTTGCACAGAGAGTGTGCTGGGGACTATTGTGTAATATCATAGCCTGAAGCACAGAGCAGCAGCGCAGTCTTTACTATGTTTTTCTCTGAATGTGTGAGTGTACGTGGGAGAGATGGAGTCATCATGTCCCTACAATTGTTGTGCTTAATGTGTCACAAATGGAGTGCTGGTTAAAAAAAGTACAATATTCAACAGTCCATTCATTCTCAATATCTAGGTGAATTTCACAACAACAAAAAAATGTCACCCCAAAATCAAAAGATGTTTTTGTACATTTTCATGACATTTTTCTTCATCACTCCCATGTTTTCAGTAGCCTATTTAATGCAAATGAAGTATGTTTATTTGTTGTTTACTACACATCATGATTCTCATTACATCTCCATTAAACTAACAGACTTTTTGCATTAAAGTAATTCGTAGAATTGAGAATCACTTTTTTTTTTAGACAGCTAAAAATCTGCAAAAAAAATAACATGTAATTTACTAGTTTCAAAGGGACAAAATGTTAATTCCTGTAGCCTGTTAAAAAAAAGAAAAAGATTTGCTTAATTTAAACAAATTATTTAAAAGTAAAATTTGGTTTAAATGAATGATTCAGTGACTCATAAAGACTTCACTTGTTTCATGACTGGATGAATCAGCGTTTTGAACAAATCTCTTGAATGAATGATTCAATGACTCACTCATAAAGACTGCACTTGTTTCATGACTGGATGAATCAGCGTTTTGAACAAATCTCTTGAATGAATGATTCAATGACTCACTCATAAAGACTTCACTTGTTTCATGACTGGATGAATCAGCGTTTTGAACAAATCTCTTGAATGAATGATTCAATGACTCACTCATAAAGACTTCACTTGTTTCATGACCGGATGAATCAGCGTTTTGAACAAATCTCTTGAATGAATGATTCAATGACTCACTCATAAAGACTGCACTTGTTTCATGACTGGATGAATCAGCGTTTTGAACAAATCTCTTGAATGAATGATTCAATGACTCACTCATAAAGACTGCACTTGTTTCATGACTGGATGAATCAGCGTTTTGAACAAATCTCTTGAATGAATGATTCAATGACTCACTCATAAAGACTTCACTTGTTTCATGACCGGATGAATCAGCGTTTTGAACAAATCTCTTGAATGAATGATTCAATGACAAATAATGTTTTTTTTAAACAGTCGTCCACTACTGGTGTAATGATGTAAAGGATGCAATCTTTATTTGAAGCGTCAAGCTACTTTTAAAAGGTGAACGCTTTAAACGAGTGTTTATATCTGAACTATAAACTCCCAGTACTTCTGTCATAATCTAAATGAATGTAACACAGAAATAATACTGTGTGGTTGAAAAGACTGTTTGTGAAGCTGTTTCATAACCACACATGACAACTGTCGTCATTTAGGACTAAGATTGCGTGGGTGATTAAATCGAGATTACTATCTTTTAACGATTAATCGCGCAGCTCTTGTATGCATCGATCTTAAAATATCACTTGAATTGTGAATTGTTTTTGGTATCCAAAAATTGCAAACAAATCAAAATTCATTAATATTTTTAAAATGTATACATATTAAGAAATAATTTTCCAACGTGTCTTGAAGAAACTCATTGTGCAAAAACATGCTTCATTTTCTTTTGTGTAAACATTCTTCCCTCTGATTTTTGAGGAGAAATATGACCTGACCATTTCTGGTGCCAATCACCCTTTAGTTGATTCTCTCAGATTGTTAACCGCCATTCATTATCTCTTACAGTTCCACCTGTTGGGAATGAGCCGACATGTTTGGCCTTCATCCAAAGGCATTCAGCTGTTACATTCCTCATTTTACAATTGCACCTCCCCCGATCCTCCCTTCTGTTCTGACATGTCCTTGTCTAGTTGCACTGTATGGCAGTGCTAACCGCCAGAACTAGTTTAATCCACACTGTTGTACTACTAGTTTCAGACCCCCAAGCCATCATCTGAACGTGTGAACCGCCAAACGTCTGAATGGCTCTTTCATGCTTCTACCTCAGCTCCGGTTGGATGCTAGAGTAACTGATGTTTTGTGCAGTTTATGATTCAGTATGTTTGTGAATCCACTCTTTTATAAGACCTTCGTAAATAAAACGTTATGCTTTCCAGATGATGTACTCTTTAACGATCTGTATTTTGTACTAACCACCGGTTCAAGTTGGCTTGTTCTGCAACGTTACATTTAGCTTTACTGAAACAAATTCCCAATACTTTGTAAGTTTTAACAGACACACGTGACCATTCTGCCATGTTTGAATGTGTCGGTCTTCTCTCCGCAGGTCTTATATTACTCTTTTATCTGGTCTTCTATGGCTTCCTGGCTGGGATGTTCAGTCTCACCATGTGGGTGATGCTACAGACGCTGGAAGATCACACTCCCAGATACAGGGACCGAGTGGCCAATCCAGGTAACAATCCCACAACATTAAGGTACTATTCTTTGTTAAGCCCCTTTGGACACCAAATGTATCTGCAATTATAGAATCACCCACATATTGTTCCAAAGTCATTGGTTTTTTTTTCTGCTTTTTTAGTGTATTTTTTCCATCATGTATCAATTTGTAATCAAAAAATGTTATTTTGCGTTTTTCTTCTGGTAATATTTAATTAATTTTATTTATAAAAGGCCTAAATAGTCATTTTCCTAATTATACAATGTTAAATTGTTTAAAAGTAACTTTTATCTTATAAAAATGTGGGCATAAATCTGTTACCGTACTATACTTTGCCTTTAAATTGGTGGAATTATCTCCCACAACTATGTAAGATACAGGAAATGATGTCACTCTCCCTCACTGAATGGTATGTGTGCTCTCTCTGAGAAAATATTTGAATTTTTTTTAAACGTCAAACTTGTTACCACAATATCAAAAGGAAAACTGAATTTATCACTGATCTCACATTGGGTTGTTTAAACCTCTTTTAATTATTATTTCATAAGTGCCGTGTGCTCTTAGCATTTATGTTCGCAAGTGGAATTTTTGGCTAAAAAGTTTAAAATTGTCAATCCTGTTACCGTCAACTCTGTTACCTATGTTATTTCTACAACAGAGTTGTAACGGAGTTGACAAACAATACTATAAATAAGTAACTCTTTTGTTAAGCGTAAAAAAGGAAGTAACTGGTGTTTGTCAAGCACTGAATTATTACAATTGGATGTTTTCAATAAGAATTCTGTCAGTGAACATTTTTTTTTCCTTTTAACTTTTTAAAATGGGAAATGTCCAATTATAGAATCACTCATGTATTGTACAAAGCGGTATGAATAAATTGAAATTTTAAACTAAAATTCAACCAAATGTTACACAATGCAACAATAGATTTTTCAAACGGTGGAATGCCGCGTTGAACATTGTTTCATTTACACAATGCACATTTAATTTTAGCAAGTTGCACAGTTTTATTGAAAATGAATTTATACGTTTTAGGGGTTTTTTTGTTTTGTTTTTTTGTGCAAATTTTGTGTTTCCTGGCAGTTCAGTGAATTAGTGTTCTCAAAAATATCGAAATTTCAATATGTATCGATACTGAAATATCTGAAACGATACGATATTCCTTTTCTACAGTATCGATACCAGCCCTGCTCTCGTCTCCGACCGACAGCGAGTTGACATGCACCCACCTCCTCTCATTCAGTCCGGTTAACCCTCTAAACACGGCGAACGCGTGTTCTGCTGGATTTTTCCTTATGACTGCGTGTTAGTTTTGGCGTGACGCGTCTGCACGTTAATTCTACTAATTCCCGCAGATTTCGCGCTCACGTCTGAAGCGCACACACACATACCATAATAAAGCCGCCACTGACATATAAAGGCAAAAATTAGCTCCTTTTCCAACTTATTAATGGTCAAATACACTCAAAAAATGTCTCAATGCCCATCTTGGTGAGTATTAACATAAACACAGTTGTAAACAGTACAGGAAAAATGTGCAACAGGAACAGTGTTTGGGATCCATGCGTGCGTCGGGTCTTAAAGGGACAGCAGTTATTTGTTATTCACACTACAAAAAGACAAACGATCACTTACTGCTCTTGACTGATTAACTTGTGAAACTCTAATGGATTCATCTGTATTTCATTTTTTATAATGAAGATTATCCAATGTTATTTTAAATTTGATTACTTTGTTTTTTTAAATTCAGTTTCTTACCTGAATACTGTTAGGCCTACCTGAAAAAATAAAGCAGTCTATTTAATTTGTATCTTTATTCTATTGTATTTATTTGTGCTATTGTTAGTCATTTGTTTATTTGTTCTTATTTTATTATTGTTTACTCGTCTTTTTAAATTCAATTTTAAATCAAGCTTCTTTGTGCTGTAGCTATTGCAACACAGTTAGCAAATATTTGTGAGATAATTGTAATGGTAATTGATCAACGTTTATATATGAGAAAAACCTTAAAAGCTTTATCATATAAAGTGGTCTCTTCAGAATACATTTTTAATCGCCTAGACTTTCAATAGACAGACAAAAAATATATTATATTAAAAATATCTATTTGACAGTATATGCAGCATTTTTTCCCCGTGGTATCGAATATCAATACATTTTTAGGTATCGTATCGAAGTTAGAAATTCCAGTATCGTGACAACACTACAGTGAATTGAGTCATCTGAATGTTTCACATACAGAAAATCCACATAATGCACATTAGGGCTGCATATTGATTTCTCCATTTTAACCGATTCTCATAATTATGAACCGATATTGATTCTTAAACCCCGAGAATCGATCTTTTAGTCTATGCTGTTTTCAGTTGATGAATGACCAGAACTTTGTATCGTGCCTTCCATCCAATAAATCGCGATAAGCTTTGTTACTTTTGATATTAAACAAGCCTTCAGATTTCAAATTCTGTCCATTTTATTATGAAATTCAAGCAATAAACACCGTGCTGGTGCTGTTTAACACCACAGAAAGATGTCAATAAAACAGCTTGTCGTGTAACATTGCATTTACAGCCACAATTTAATGTTTGGATTTTTTCTTTTACGAATTGGAGTAGAAACATAATTATGTAATTATAAAGTTAGTATTAACTATATTATTATTATTATTATTATTATTATTATAAACATTGTAATTTATGTGTTTGTACACAAAGTACACACATTTTAACCTCCAATATTATATTAATGTAGTACCAACTGACTCCCTGTAGGCCTATAGTTTACAGCTTTAGTTGAGATTTTATTACCGATAATAATCCCTATTGAATCCAACTGAAGTGAATCACAAGTGTGTAAATCGAAATATGAAATTTGTGTCATACCCAGCACTAATGCACATACTATATCCTGCAGAAATGGAAGCAGTAGTGTAGTGTGCTGTTCTGAACTTCGCCATACTCAGAAACATGACTTGGTGCACCTTTTGTTTTTTAAATTGTGCAGTAGGGCTGCAACAACTAGTCGATAAAATCGGTAATAATCGATAGTGAAAATAATCGACAAAGATTCTCATTATCGATTAGACGGGTCTGCCTTCAGTGCACGGAAAACTTCCACCAGTCACGCCAAATTACAGCCCTGAATAACTCATTTCTAAGGACAAAATGCATCTGAAAATAGTGGAGGAAACTGAGCTGATGCAGGAAAGGTACGTGATCCAAGCTGAAAAGATCATTCTTCATTTTGAGCTTCAAGCTAATGCATTAGCGTTTAACATACCCTGTCATGCACTTTGACAGATGCGTGTGTGTCCTCAGCGCAAAACGTTCATTTTACAGGTTCTCTCCTCATCTGTAAATGTTACTAATTCACACGAGTATTTCCATTTTACATGAAAGCGCGTTCTGCTTCAAACTTCACTGAACGAGCGCATCAAACAGACAGAACGCAGTCGAGAGCGAGACCATTAATATCCAGCGCAAAAACCTTCATTTCACACAGCTGAAATATCTGCTGTTGGACACTATTTAGGTTTATTTTATTAGAGTATGAACTGTAAAGAGATAACAGCATGTGCAAGATGTTTCTAGCCTATTTACAGGATAAAGAAATGACAGTAGGCCTAACTTAACTGTAAACCATAAACTGCCGTTCCTCTTATCTGGTAACACTGAGTTTGTGCTTTTTTGTGTTTTTCTTTTACATCATTTGAATGTAGGGATTTAAACTGTCCTTTTGCTTAACTTTTTTGCACATAATGAATGGCATTGACATACCCCATATTAACCATGGTTTTATTAGATAGTAAAACCATGTTTTTATTATAATAAATCCATGCTTTTGCATATTAATTACCATTTGTATAACCACACAAATACCATATAGTTAAACTATGGATTTGAAGTAAAACCATGGTAAATTTATGTAAGTGTAGATATACTCACTGTGTATGTTTTCATAGCACTCAGCTGACACGTTTGTTTGAAGGACAGCATTGGGCAGGATGAGGAACAGTGTATTAAATTGGCTTATAAATATAAAATGTATTATAAATATAAATATTGGCTTTTCATCCGATTAATCGGGGGAAAAGAATTGGCCAACTAATCGATTATCAAGATAATCGCTAATTGCAGCCCTACTGTGCAGTTATTAGTATAAATGATGTGTAACTTTCAAAACAGGTTAGTTGTACATGAGGAAGGTTTTTTTGGGGAATGCAGAGGGCTTCTATATCAGATAGATGGTGTAAAACCATAGATGACAAAGACACAAGTTTGTACACACACCTGCATTTTAATCTCTTAAAGCAAAGCTGTCTAATATCACAGCAAGCGTCACATGTCAAACAGTCACGGTCACACCATATTTGATCATTTTGCAATGCATATCTCTGTGAAACAACCATGTTTGTTAAAAGAATTCCTCAAATTCCTTTACGGTAGTATTTAGTGTGTGTGTGTGTGTGTGTGTGTGTGTGTATGCACACACTATATACTGTTCTATATGGTCACACTTTAGATTAGGGGCAAATTCTCAATATTATTAACTACATCTTTTGCCTTAAACTCCTAATTACTGCTTATTAATAGTTAATAAGGTAGTTAAGTTTAGGTATTGGTAGGATTGATATGGTCACGCAGAAAAAGACATTAAAAAGATAGTTTACCCAAAAATGCTTTCGTCATTTACTCACCCTCAAGTTGTTCCAAACCTGTGTACATTTCTTTCTTCTACTGAACACAAAGGAAGATATTTGTAAGAATGTTTGTCATCTGAATGGATTGATAACACATTCAAAGACTTTAAAGACACTGATCTGCTCACATTACAGGTTCTAAAATGACTTTTGGGATTTATAAATCCTTATACACATTTTTTGACATTGAGAGTAACTGGACAGAATTTGCGGTAGAGCCGTTTAGATGGTGCGATTTATTCAGTGCTATTTTTACCATTACCTCCATTGCAATCAGAACACCAGTCTCAGCAGTGTTACACATCATCCATTAGCCTCCCACTCACACGCACACGCGTACACACACACACACACAGTCATACACTGTGCAGCCCCCACACACTTGTGTACAGTGTTTGCGATGAGAGCGCTCCAGTTCCATCTTCTCGCTCGATTATGAGCGCCATTAAACTCGTCTCTCGCTCTCGCTCTCTCTCTCTCTTTCGCTCTCTCTCGCTATCATTCATCCTTCCCCAAGTGTCAATTTATTCCTCCCACTGATCCTTTTTTTTTTTTTTCTTCCCTCAGCTCCCCCCACCTTTCTCGAGATCTTTTAGTAACAGAATGTTCTCAGTACAGACACAGTTGGACATCATTTCAGACAAGTTGAAGTTTAGGGTCTCCAATTATCAGTGCTTTGAATGTTCCAAGCTATTTTTTGAGACGTGTGTTAATGAGCACAAATGCACATAGCATCACCTCTGATATGATATCTGATATCATCATGATATATGTTCCCATTGTTCTATGTCATATTTTTATACTGACATATTTTTAAGACATCTGATACATGTCTTAAATTCCCACATGGATTTTTTAAATTGATATTTCAAGGAGTAGTGGAAATCAATCAAACGAAAGGCCTTAAATTCCCTTCTAAAATGTCTTCGTGAATCTCTTTGTTTGTAATTGTTGGCTAGAAATTGCCATTAACTGGAAAACGCATTTGAGAGGTCATTGAGGTAAAAGGCAATAATTACAATAATTTTTTTTAAGAGGTTTCAATACTGTAAAAATGACAAAATGCACACTGAATCAATGTATTGGCCACATATATGTGCTATAATCTGCATTCAAGTTGCATCATGTATATTTTTTTCTCTCAGGGCTGATGATCAGGCCGAAGTCATTGGAAATTGGATTTAACCGATCTATTCCCCAGCAATACGGCATGTATGTTCAGCACCTGGAGTCGTTCCTGCAGCGTGAGTCTCTTTTAAGTACCTTACCTCTCTACATTTGGTTCTAAATGGAGGGTTAGGGTTACAAGGCAGAGTTGGAGTCAAGACCAGTTCCTCTTATATCCCTTTTCCACCAGCATGAACCAGGTGCTAGTTCCCGTTTGGAGTTGTAAGAACCGGTTTGCTTTTCCACGGGCTAGAGAGCCACCACAGAGCCAGGTCTTGCATCACTGTATACGTGTCCTCTTTCTCAGCAATGCTAGCGAGGCAGCAGGAAACACAAACACATCAGGCTTGTTCAAGATGCACTGCGCAGACCGATCAGCGTATGATATATCAAAGTACCACAAGAGCGATTAAAAAAACATAAGGAGTCATATGCTCTCGCTGTACTTTGATGTTATACGGCGATCGGTCTGCACAGCGTCGAAGCATCTCAAACAAGCCTTCCATCAACAACAAACGTTGTGATTACTATTGATGCACATGGCTTTGTGATCCTATCAAAACACAGCAAATCCAACGCATTCATGCAGCTCGCTGTAATTTGTATAGACTGAGATTACAATCCAGCTGCTATTTTAAAAATGCCGGTCACAAGTTTTTGTTTGTCTCGTAAATCATGGTAATCCCAGCCCCTGACGCAAGCGGTTCTTACTTCTAGACCAGCAATGTTTTGTTGCTACTTAAGAACTGCTTTTTCTGGTTCTGGTGCTTTGGGTGTTGAAAGACAAAGAACTGATGCACTCAAACTGCCTTGGTGGAAAAGGGGTTTGAGGCCAGTACCAGACCAGCTGTGACAAATATCAGGCCTTCCCATTACCCGGACCATTTAAGACCTAGACCAAACTAGATCTCCTAACTATAACTTTCGAGGCCCAGATCCAGACCATGAGCCTATGGTCCAAGAACCATGCTGTTCATTTTAATAGTTTTTTACATAGATGTTACAGCCATAACCAGCAAATAAGGCTCATTAACCAAATTAAATCAAACAGCTGATTTGGACCGAACACATGAGTCAATCACCGACACAGAATAACAATTCAAGACGCCATGCACGCCTTCTTTTACTATTGAAAGTAACAGGAAAAACAATTTACACAACCAAAGAATACAAATCAGAATACAAAACAGGTCATACAAACTATTAACAAACATACACCAATCAAGAAATGAACAACAGTAAACTGGTAGGGCAACAAAGAAAGCAACAGAGAGCGCCTGCCTACGTCTGTATTCAGCAGTTCTTACCTGACTTCCGACAAAACAAAGACAAGTGAATCTTCCGGGCCTCTGCTTACCTCCATACACTAAATAAATAACCATAAAGTGAACTAGTGAAGTAATCCCTAAAAGTTACTGAACTTAGGGAGAAGTGAGTAAATAACGCTAAGTCTAAACGAATAGTTACACTCAAACAAAACCACAAAGAAACACCAATTAGCCAAATAAAGAAACAGGAAAACGAAAAATGCTCTTAAGAGGCGAGGAGAGCGGCAGTCGTGATGTCAACAGGACACGAGACGAGAGAGAGACCGCCATGCCGCCGCCAATGCCCCTTTATCCGGTATCCCGGGTGACGTCATGTCTTTGTCACAAGTTGGGGGATCACCCCCCCCCCCCCCCCCCCCCCACATAGGGACTCAAAACTATATAAGCACAGATACACGTAACAATAGAGAAGACTGAGCTGCTTAGCCAGAAGACTTTTGAAGTTGAGAGCGGCCTTGAGACTCCAACTCTGTTCAGAACCAGCAGACTATGGGTGGATAAAATATTTGAAATGAATCATATTTGGAGGAGATTCCTCAGCAATATTGCATGTATGCTCAGCACCTGGAGTCGATCCTGCAGCGTGAGTCTCAACGCTCTTTTAAGTGCATACTTACGTACAAGCCAGTACATACAGCCAGATTTGAGATTAAATAATGACATTTCTTTACTAACATGGGTGTTGTTGTAACACTATTGCTCCTCAAGGTCATATTTGGGACAAGCAACCACTACACTTATTAAGTCAGGAGGAGGAGATGGTGTAGTCAAATATATTGCAAGACAATATGAGGACTTAAAATCCACCACATTATAAACTTTATGTATTAGATAGTGGCTTAAATGGTGAAAAGTTTTAAATTTATCATTTGATTTGCCTCTCTCAATACACAAACTCAAATAATGTCCCCCTTGTGCTTTGATGGATGTTTTAAATGGGATCTTCGTAACACCGCTGGTGGTTAAAAGTACTTAAATTTGCCTGTTTGTCAGCTGCACAAATTGTTCTCAGCTGAACGCTATCACCACCCCACCAGTGAACGTAGACCTTAGTCTTTCTTGAATCACTAATGATCCAATACAGCAGTCATGAGTGACTCATTTAAGGACCCCATGCATTCCCCATGAATCAAAATTGGAGTCTTGTGGCTTTTAGTCCATTAGTTTTTAGGTCATCTATATGTTAGCTTTAGCAGATACACGCATCTAAAGTGTTTCTTCTCTGGGAAATTGGGCCAGATAAAACATTTGTCCATCCCTAATTACACCAACCAGTGATTAGCAAATAGCAGATCATAGTTCAGTGGTTTGTCTGATGCTGCATTCCAGTCGCTCGCTCACTCGCTTCCTGGAAAAGTGCGAAGATCACCTCTTGAAGTCGCAATTCCGACTTGTATATACTTTTGGAAATCCACAAGGCCAGGTTATTGATAAACATGACCTGGATTTTATTTACTAAAACTCAATAAATTCCTCCATTACATGATATTAAAACCTGTTTCCAATATGCCTACTTCCCTACTATATAGTAGGTAAAGTAAAGTATGTTAACCGTAGTATGTTCGAGTATTCATAAAACAGTAGGCAAAATTACCCGGATGACCTCCTACTTCTGGCGAGTTTTTGAACTGTGCATCTGATGGACACTTAACCTGTCCCACGAGGCCATGGGAGAGGAGTTGTGAAACTGACGGCGTAGGTCATAAAGCCAACATGGCGGATGTAGATTTCATTACCATATAGAATGTAAAGTTATTTCCTCATCAAATGTAGTACCTAGCAGACAACTGAGATTTTCCCGCCTGTTGGAGTCGATCTCAAGTAGAAATGTCACAATTCTGACCTTGATTTTAAACTAAAACTATTAGCCATTTAAAGAGCAGTACAAACTTTTGAAATGTCCTGCCTCAACTTGACATTCTCAAACCATTTGTGGGGTCTTTTTTTAAGCTTTCTTATTTGGAGCATTCAACAACTTCCAAAATGGCCACACTTGTAGACAAGAAAAACGCCTCCCAGCCACTCAATTGTTACAAACTACTGGCGATGATTTTCAGCTCAGCACATTTGTCTCACTCTCTGTTCTCTCTCTTTTTGTTACGTCAGAGTACAATGACTCCCTGCAGGATGCGAACGAGCTCTGTACCGAGGGGGAGTACTTTGAGCAAGATAATGTTGAGGATAAGAAGGCCTGCCAGTTCAAGAGAAGCGTGCTACGACAGTGCTCTGGATTGGCTGATAGCACTTTCGGTTATTCGGAGGGCCAGCCATGCATCCTAGTCAAGATGAATCGAGTGAGTCATATGTTTTTACGCTCTCCCCAGTGAAAGGCACCTACTGTTAAAGCCGCAGGCTAGCTGTTAGCATATGTTCCCCAGACAAATTGAGCCATGGCGCTCATGCAAGGACAAAAACTGGGCCTTCATTGTGTTCTCAGAAATTCAACACTTAACCTTTTGAAGGATTAGAGACTAGTTTATACATTTCTGCATTTCACTTGTTCATCAACTGAAACGTTATGCTGTTGTGGAATTAGTCGGATCATTATCTAAGGATGTTTGTTCAGTGTGTATGTTCCTTATCCTTTGCAGGTTATTGGGCTTAGGCCACGAGGAGACCCACATATCAACTGCGTAGCCAAGGTAAATCCCACATCACACACTGTATACTAGTTTAAGTGTGTACAATGTTAGGGGAACCTGATTTCACCAATGACAACATGTTCCTGGATCAACCAATCAGTTTTGAGGGACGAGTTTATAGTGTAGTTCAGGTTTAGGCTATCAACCAGGGTTAGGTGCTTCTACATCAGTGTTTTTCACCTATCATTTCACTCTGATTTTAGGGATAACTTATGGGTAGGGATATAGATAAGGCTTAATTTTTTGGACAGGAATGTTGTTCCATGATATACAAAACAAGTTGAGCCAGGAACATGTTTTACTTGGCAGAATCACTGTGACCACGATGGTGCAAGTCTGAATTAATGTGCTTGTTTCCATCTTGCGTTTTCACACATCTGTTTGTATCTGGTCTCTCTCCACGCTGCCTATAGGGCCAGCAGTATTAATGGTGGGTAAGATGTCCCCCATTGTTTCCCCAGGGTCCTTGACCCGGGCCTTTTCCATCTCTTTGCTGCCTCTCTCCTGTAATGCTTTGTCTATGGTGCTTTTAACTGCTCTCTAGAAAGTATGTATACCTTCATATCCCCAGCCATTGAGAATGCAACGCGTAGAGTCTTGGTAAAACAACCATAGCGGTGGGTCCTCTCAAACCATAGCAGGGTCCCCGCGGGATATTAAAAAGTCTTAAATGTCTTTAAATTCAAAATCAAAATTTTAAGGCCTTAAAAGTCTTAAATTCGCTGAAGTATTGAGTTCTAGGTCTTAAATAATTTTAAACGGGTCTTAATTCGCCTACTCCGCTCATTGAAATGCTCCCGCAATGTTTGAGAGAGAGAGAGAGGGAGAGAGGGAGAGAGGGAGAGGGAGAGGGAGAGGGAGAGGGAGAGGGAGAGGGAGAGGGAGAGGGAGAGGGAGAGGGAGAGGGAGAGAGTTGTTAGTTCGTTTTTTCGCTAGTGAGAGACCAACATGCATCTTATATAGCAGCCAATCAGCTTTCATGTTATTGGCGCGAGGCTCTTTCTGATTGTACCACAGACGCATCAAACGGATTTTATTCTTCAGCTTCAGTTCTCCAGTTCTTCCAGTTCACGCGATCGTGATAGCAAAGGCGAATCTTTCTCACCTGCCATCTCATATAATGACCAAATAAAAGTTTGATATGCCCGATAGCACTAAACAAAGAGTTTAAAAAGCGGTGAAAACCCCGAACTCATTCGCTACTGACACACGGACTGATGTCAGACTGGCCGCGGATTCTGCAGGCGTTTGCCGCCGGTCAGCGCTCGCGCGAGTGAACCGAATCTAGGCATATTCATACATATCCATATCTATGGGCTCATCATTACTGTAGGTCTTAAAGTGAAAGCAACCCAATATAGCCGAGCCTATACCCCCTCCTGCCTGTGTCGTTAGTATTAATCAAACAACAACAACGGGGAAAAACAAACAGTAGCCCTAAACTTAAAGCACTGTTTGTATCTGTATATTTAAGTTGTATTTATTTGTCCTATTGTCAAACAAGATTCCTGCATTTTGTTTGTTTTATTGCCATGTGTGACTATTGTGCATCTAATATAATGATATGGTAAATGTGGCATCCTAATTATGAAAAAAAAAGAAACATGCACATTTCTGAAAATGACCATCACAAAATCAGTCATTTTGATCTCACAAAAAATGTATATACATACACACACACTACCGGTCAAAAGTTTGAGAACGGTTCGATTTTTAAAATGTTTTTTAAAGAAGTCTCTCCTGCTCACCGAGGCTGCATTTATTTGATCCAAAATACAGCAAAGACAGTATTATTGTGAATATGTTTTTTTATTTTTTTATTTAAAATAACTATATTTCAATATATATCTTAAATAGAATTTATTTCTGTGATTCAAAGCTGAATTTTCAGCATCATTGCTCCAGACTTTAGAGTCACATAATCCTTCAGAAATCTTTTTTTTTTTTTTTTTATCCGTCAAAGAATCCAAAAAAAATGTTTTACACAACTGTGTTCAACACTGATAATAAACATACATGTTTGTTGATCATCAGATCCTCATATGAGAATGATTAGTGATTTAGTGAAGGGTCATGTGACACTGAAGACTGGAGTAATGATGTTAAATTCAGCTTTGATCACAGGAATAAATGACACTTTACTATATATTCACATAGAAAACAGTCACAACAGAACTGTCACAATATTACAGCTTTTTGTATTTTTAATAACATAAATGCAGCATTGGTGAGCAGAATGTAAAAACATTTAAAAATCTTAACGTTCTCAGACTTTAGACCGGTAGTGTGTTTGTATATTAATCCTGGTGGGATTGAGCTATGAGGAAGTGCAAGATTACTAATACTTTGTTCAATTTGAATAAATTAATTTGCTTTGCAAGTAATTTTGTGATTCTGCATTTCCTTTTGTACGTTTTTTTTAAAATTGCGTGATATAGGTCTTAAATTTAATTCATAATGGTCTTGAAAAGGTCTTAAAAAGTCTTAAATTTGACTTGGTGAAACCTGCAGATACCCTGCATAGGCACCCCTAAGGCCTGTTTACTCCTGATATTAACATGTTAATTCTAGATGTATATGGAAATCTTGTGATTGAATTATTCGAATTACATGCAAATTGCGGAATGCTTTTAAACAAAGGGTGTGCATCACTGCATGTTCATTATTGGTCAGTGAAGAAATTTCCATCTGTCAGTTGTTTTCTTTTAGCGCTGAAAATTGTAAAACCCCTTTTTGGTGGAATGGTGGCATGTTGGGTGACCACCTGGTTATTTCTCTGATGCAGGACTGTAGATGTGATTTTAGAGGACAATGTGGGACACGTGTTTGAGAGAGAAATTTGCTACTATTATACTATGTATATATGGATTTACATTACCTGGAAAGCCTATTTGCCATCATGTTGGATGATAACGCTTTAAATCGCAAATACGTTTTTATTGTGTCTGGCTCTGTGACTGGCACTCAATTTGCCCAGGTTCGAGTGATACAGTCTACTAAATATAATGAACTGAATAACAGGATAGTATAGGTAAAAATCCATAGACTGTAAAAAAACATGGACGTAGTGTCTGTGACGTCATCCATAGGATTCTGATAAGCAGTTTTGAAACGTAAAGTAGGGTCTAACTGGCCATTGCCATCTTGGCAGCGCGTCACTCCCGAATAACAGAAAATGGGCAAAGAGGCGGGACATGGGCTGAGCAGAGGTGAGGTGACGCGATGACTAACAGACAGCAGACAAATGACCTGTCACTCAAGTGGCCACGCCCTTAATTATGCAGAACTTTAAGGCTTTATATAATGTAAACGAATGATTTATAAAATAATTCACCCCCCTCACAGTTGTCATGAAGGGCAAAATTAGCCGTATAGACCAAAAGCACAATTTGTACCAGGTTTTTTTCTGCTGTAAAGTTGGGCGTTTTAACATGGGGCTCAATGAGATTCTGCTCCCTTCTGGAGCCTGTGTCTAGCGGCCAGTTGATGAATTGCAGTTTAAGTCACTTCTGTATTGGCTTCAAGAGAAACTGCGGGAGGTTGCCGCTTGTAAAAATCACATTTTATACTAAAATACATTTTCCTAAAGGCACAGTATGTAAGTTTCTCCGCTAGAGGTCGCTTATTCAAAACAAAGGCGTAGCTTGATGATGCTGTGAATGAGCGTGGAATCATGGGAGTTGTAGTCTTGACTCTTCACCTCCACAGCCGATGGAACGGAATCTGACGGACATGAGCAGAAATCATGTTCATGAATGAGCGAATGTGTTAAAGTTTTATTAACGTTACGGTGGTATGAAGCAATACGTCCCGAGAGCCCTTGGGAGCGAATGCTAATGAGAGAGACCGGCACGAAATAAAGTGTGCCTTTAAGTATCGATTTGTTTATTTTCCTTTATTAGACTATGCATTGCAAACAATACATGCGTTTTACCGTTTTAATGTATTCAGAGCATCTTTAACTTGTATGTTTTTGTTGTCCTGCCTGGTATAGCTATATTTATATGACTTTTGATGAGGTCCACATGGTTCCTTCGCTTCACCCAAGCTTCATCGCATCAGCTGAAAAATCCCTCTCTACGGATGCATTGGTTGGTTATTTTCCCGCTCTAACTACAACATGACGGCTGCCCAAATAAATTTTGAAATGGCAATCGCATTTTTTTGTATTATATGTCTTATTGTGGTATTGTAATTTCAGGGAAGAAATAAAATAATACAGACATAATGGAATGCATGACACTGATTACATCTTGCAGGACAAAGCTCCCAATTTCGGGACAGGTGGTCACCCTAATTAGGTGGTCTTGTGTAGCCACACCAATCATGCTCCTGGAGGGGCTGCTTTCCTGCAGAGTTCAGCTCCAGCACACCTTCCCGGATGTTTTGAGTGATCCTGAAGCCCTTGATTACATGGTTCAGGGATGTTTATTTGAGCCAGAGATCAACTCTACTGAAAGGTGGTCCTTCAGGAGTAGGGTTGGACACCCCTGGTTCAGGGTATGGCTACGCAATGACTTTACATCGTATTCTGGTCAAAAAGAGCCCAGTTAAATGGGAAGGGACCAACTGACAAACAGTTTTACATTGACTATATCCTGTTTACTTGCTACTAAGTGCTCACAAACTCAAAATATGAACCAGGCAAAATACTGTGATTTTTAGTTCATCAATACTCATTGTAGCAACATGACGGCTCTTTAGTCACATTAATGTTTAGTGCTTATTTAGCACTTGTTTTAGGATCCACATATCAGGTGTAAGCAGGGCCCATTGATATTGGGAATCTGACACGCATAAGTGAAATGTGTTTGGGTCAAATTCATGGTTTAAGGGATTCCAATTGATTTTATTGACAAAACATTGCCTTTTGACCTCAGAAACCTCTTACGAATTCTGGCGAACACGTCCACAAACATCTAACCGCTATCAGGCACGAGTTACGCAATGTTGGACTCGTTTCAAACACTTGTTTGCTTCCTTCAAGTAGTTCTATGCTGCAGATGTGAGACGTCCCTATCAGACCTGCACTGTTTTTCGCTTGTCCCATGAGAACTTCTTTACTGCCCTTATCATGTAGTCATTCTTGTACCTCATGACTTCTCTGAGAGCTCTCGCCCGTGTGACCCTTGAAGGTATACAGCGGACATGAGGAAGTGCTTTCTGCTCCATAGGAACGCTGTGTCCTCTGAACCTTAACGCTTTTGCAAGTTACGCTGATGGATCCTGCTATTTTAATCTTGCCATTTCTTACTAAACAAACCTCCTCTAATAGAGTCCTTGCAATGTTTCAGTGGGACTTTCACACAAGACAACCGATTACATTTTGCGTATTCACTTTTCCAGTGATAATACCACATCTGTTAGCACATAAGCAACAGTGTTTAGTGTTTTACACACTTTGATACCAACCTTAACATCAAAATGACAGAAATTGTGTTTCAACAGCTATCCTGAAAGTAAAGTGAATGCACAGTAGTGGCCGTTCATACATTGTAAACAGATTATTCATACATAAAGTGTTGTATTGAACAGGAGAAACGTGAATTTCTGTAGCAATGTTTGGGTAAATCATTCATATAACCTGAATTCTCGAGCACATTTGTGTAAATTATCGCACTGATTTGAACCCGAGCACATCGCTAGTTTGCGTTTGATTACAAAATTGGGAAAGCTGCTGAATGAATGGCGTATGTTTACAGCAGAAGCAGTTTGTGTGAAAGCAACGAATGAAACGCTGTGCTGATTCTTAATAATTACATTCTTTATTTGAATTTGATTATTAACTCATGAATCATGGTCTATTGATGCTTTTATGACTGACTAAAACATCTTCTTTTAGTATATTTATGATCTTTTTATTTCGTTTGGACTACGCTGTCTGCAAGCATGCATCACTTTGACCTTTCTCTAGATACACAGCCATTTCAAAAGCTTACGGCTTCCAGCAAATCATCTCATTCGGTTCACTTGATGAAAGATGAACCAGTAACTGAATGAACCTTGTTCCTTAAAGTGTGTGTTGCTTCCTGCTACTGCTGGATATAGACTGTGATGGACTGCGAGCAGAGAGTTATGGATTCATGCGTTCATATACAGCACATGATGCAAAGTCCTGTCTGTATTGTATGATGATCGGAAACTTGATTTGTAAAAACCTTTTCCCCTCTTTTTTGCGTTTTATTGAAATATTAGATGTCTTTGTGCATTTTAAAGAGGGTCTTATTTTTCTTCGTGTCATGAGTTTGAGTGATGTGAGGGCAGTCTGTTGCTACTGGCAACTGCACATGAGTCACATGACACACATTGTATGAAGTGCACCCGTGTGATCTCACCCTTTGTTGTCGTCTGTCCTGATACAGAGAGAAACTCCCCTGCAGATGCAGTATTTCCCCACTGAGGGCAAACTCGACAAGAGTTACTACCCCTATTATGGCAAGAAATTGCATGTGAGTACAGTGCAGCAAGATCACAGTGTTTCACTGTTGAGATGCACAATATATTGGTGACCATTGTGAGAATGAATATGTATAATTATGTATATTTATGAATGTTTTTGTATATAGGAAAAAAGCATTACAATAAGGTTAGTTTATTAAACATTAGTTAATGTATGAACTGTACATTTGTTACTGTATTTGTTCATCTTTGTTAACGTTAGTTAATAACAATCCAGCTGTTCGTGATTTGTTCATGTTAGTTCACAGTGCATTAGCTAATGTTAAGATTTGAATAAAGTATTAGGAAATGTTGAAATTAGCATTTAACAAAGATTAATAAATGCTGTAGAAGTGCTGTTCATGTTAACTAATGAACCTTATTGTAAAAAAAGTGTGTGTGTGTATGAATGTATTATAATATTTATATAAAAATATAAATATAATTTATTTATGTAAAAAATATATAATGAATCATTCATATAAAATATATCTTAAAGTGTAATATGTATATATGAAAATATAGACGTATAGAAAATATGTAATGTATATGAAAAATACATTATATATTATATATACATTATATATTTTTTGTAATGACTGGTATTGATCTGATTGCGCCGTTAATGTAAGACGTAAAAATAAGGGCTTATGTTTATGTATTAATCACAAGAATGTTTTTAAATAAATATTATATGTATATTTTATCTATAGAAATGTGTGTATATTTATTTAAATATAAGTATATCTTATACATGTAAAAAAATATATATATATAAATTGTATATAAAAAAATGTATATTTAAAAATGTAATCTTTTGTATATTTGATATAAACAGTTAAAATATTCTTTTTATATTATAGATTATATATATTTTAAAGTGTAATATATATGTATTTTCTATGTATAGAAAATTATAGAAAATATATTTTTTAAATGATTGGTATTGTCTGATTGTGCCGTTAATGGGAGGGCTAATTTAAGTATTAAACCCAAATATAATAAAAATAAATCAGTTTTACACATGTATCAGACAACATTTTTGTATTTGTTTATTTATTAAGGATTAACTCCTTGAGATTTACCATCTCATTTTTTTAATGGGATTCTAACATACAATATAATAACAGAAACAAAACAAAAATATAGTTATCAGTACATCAACAAACAACCAACACACACTAATGAAACATTACAACACCAAATTACCAGAAGAGTCAATAATAAATACACTGATCAGAGAATGCAATAATAAATGAACATGAAGTATAAACAAAAACTATATATATATATATACCTAAGATGACAGCAAAGGATCTCATGTCTGCATTATTCCAGTCTATTGGGGCTCTAAACATAAAAGCTCTTTTGCCAATGTTTTTTTATAATTTTTTTCACATGGAACAAGGAAATAAGTCAATAACTTGGTAATTGAAAGAAAAAGGTACACATTTTTGTTGTAGATAGCTGAGATAATGCAAATAAATTAGGGCTGTCAAATGATTAATCGCATCCAAAATAAATTATTATAAATTATGTATATTTTAATACACACACATGCATGTGTGTGTATGTATATATGTATTTGTGTATGTGTGTATATGTATGTATGTATGTATGTGTATATATATATATATATATATATATATGTATATAATATAGTATATAATATAAAAAATATATATATATAAACACAGACTTTTGTTTTGGATGCTATTAATCGTTTGACAGCACTAAAATAAATAAATTTAAATAAATATGAATTGAAGCCAATGTCTTCTTACATGCGAAGATGGCCATTAGAGTGCATCATGCATCCCAAAACAAATCTGCAAAGTCTATTATATGCTGTATAAAGCAAAACCTTAACATCACAATAATCAAAGGTCGGAAATATTAGTTGAGAAGCACGTTTCTTATGAACACTGTATGAAAAACAATATCGAGATAGATGTAGAATACCGATTCCAAAGTTACCTGCGTGACACATGATTGTCATTTCAGAAATAAGCCAAACACCAAGATATGTAATGGGATCCACTTTAATGCAAAGGAGTATCGTCTTTACATAATACTATACAGTTTATGTTTAGAACCAAAAATCATAATATAGGACTCATATTTTGCTTGTCTTCTCTCCACTAGGCAAACTACGCCCAGCCCGTTGTAGCCGTGAAGCTCCTGCTAGCTGAGGAAGACTACAACTCTGAGCTCGTCATCGAGTGCAAGCTGGAGGGATCGGACCTGATCAACAGCGACGAGCGCGACAAGTTCATGGGCCGCGTCACCTTCCGGGTCAAAGTGTCCAAGTAGCCTGGACCATTCACCGGAGACACACGATGTCAGTTCCTCTCACTCAAACCCCGTCCCATCTCATGTTTATCACGTCCATATCAAGTACACCTCGTCCCCTATGTGGCGTCCTGTGAGTTTAATCAGGGCCTTTACGTATCAAGCGCAGTGCGAATGCTCATCTGGGGTCGAGTTCAAAACTCGTCCTGGATTACAGTGTAGTTTGACGCATGCAGACCTTCACTGGCCCTGCGTACCGGATGGGTCAGGGATGGAAAAGTGTGAGTGTGTGAAGGTTTTAGGACTTATTTCTCATGTTTCATTGATACCACACTTTTATCCAAAAACACCCCACTGGAAATGAAATTCAAAGATTAAAAAAAACAAGACGCACTGATTCCCGTAAGAGAGAACCTATAGTGTCATCGTGTAGTAAGTATAGGGACCTGTAAATAGATGCATCAACACATGACGTGGATGTGCCCCGCTCCCCCCATAGTACTGTTTAGCCTGCCATGTGTGTGCGTGTGATGTGAAGCCTCTATGTACATATTTAATGGATTTTAAACACTTTTTCTGTCATCGCTCTCACTTTGTCTGACTGCTGTAAGAAATCAAGAGTATGAAATTATATAATAGCTGTAATTTAAGATTATTGAGAAATGAACAAATACGGAAGGGGGGAAAGGGAAAATACCAAAAAAAAAAAAAACCCACACAAAAAAAAACATATCAAACCTTGTTTGAAACCCGTCCACCATCTGAGGGAAGTGATTTTTTTAAACCTCTGCAGAAACTGTTCTTTGTGCAGATGCCTTACGATCTGTATGAGTTTAAAAATATTGAAATAAAAGTGATTTTAAACAAAGGTTTGGTTTGGCCGTTTGGAGTGTTTTCTTCAGAGCTGCTGAATACAGCATGGACATTATTGAAATTCATAAATGCAAATAATTAACCTGGAATGTATTTTTACCTTGACAATAATTTGAAATGTTAATGTCAAAGTCAAAATGGTAAAAGTTGTACAATTTGTGGATTTTTTGGATTCTATGATAGACATTTTAGAAAGAAAAAATTATTGTAACGTCTTTACTGTCACGTTTTATCAAGGCGTTCTTGCTGAATAAAAGTTATAGTTTATGTATGTATTTATTTTTTATATTACTGACCCTAAACTTTTGATTAGTAGTGTTCATAACAGCTCATCATTCATAAATATGACGTTAAAACGCAACATCAGATGGCAAATTTGAAAATAATCCTGCTACCAATGAGATTACGGATTATTTGTCAATATGTACTCTTAAAAGTAATTACTATTTAAATGTTTAGTCGTATATAATTGTCATGTCATGGTCTGATATATATAATATCAGACCATATATATATATATATATATATATATATATTATGGATTATTCATTGAAGCTGTTTCATACTGTTTATCACACTAATCTTTCTCTGTACCGCTTAAATTCATACGAATTAGCCACCAACTAGTCAAGACATGAATTGCCATGAAACGGTTACAAACTAACTCTCACCGTCACCTGTTCAAAAACAGGACAGAAACACTTTCTAATTCTGCCCTCTAGCGGCTGTCATACGCATTACATGATTCTGTGAGAGGGTTTTTATCAAACAAAGTGGGAATCGGGATTTAAAAACAGTTCTTTTATGGGATTTTTGGATTGAAGGTTCACAGAAGTATGTAGCATCCATAATCCTTATTGGAAGAAGATTGGAGCTCTTCCTAGATTTGAACTGAGCAATCCATGGGGAGGGGCCTTGGTTGGAGTGGTGACCAAAAAGCTGATGGTCACTCTGGTTGAGCTCCATGATCATATATGGAGATGGGAGAAACTTGCAACGCTCCACCGATCTGGGCTTTAAGGCAGAGTGGCCATACTCAAGCTTCTCCTCAGTGAAGACACTTGGAATTTGCAACCAAAAAAGCACCTAAAGGACTCTCTCTGGCTGGGATAAACAAGATTCATGTATGGAGGAAACCATGTATGGAGCTCATCGCCTGTATCAACAGTAAAGTGTGGTGGAGCGGCATCATGCTGTGGGGGGTGTTTTAAGCAGAAGGGACTGGGAGACTGGGGTCAGGGTAGCAGGAAAGCTTAATGCAGTTAGCCTTAATAAAAACCTAGAGCAGAGCATTCAGAACCTTGGACTGGGCAGAAGGTTCACCCTCCAACAGGACAGTGACCCTAAACACAGCTAAAGCTGCGTTTCCACCGCAGGAACTTTCCCTAGAAACTAGGGACTTTGTGGTGGTACTCGTTGTGTTTCGACCGCAGAGACCAGGGTCTAAATGTCTCCCTCAAAAAGTCCCTGCTCGCGAGGTAGTACTTTTTTCAAAGTCCAGGAGCTTTCGGGGGTGGGACTTGGACGCTGAACATGCTGATTGGTTGAGTTCACGCAGCATTTTGATTGGTTGTGTAAGCCCTCCTGTTCGAACCGCCCACTCCAAGCGGGACTCGAACCCCGACGGCATGACAGTCGGACGCTCTAACAAGGAGGCTAAAGGCTGCAACCTCTATGTCAGTCGCTAGAGTGTCTCTTGAGATCAGAGGAGTGAGGTTTACTCACACAGCAACTTTTAGCTGGCCTCCGTTACAGTTGCATTTGATTTCAAACACCATTTTTAATGGTGCGGTACGTGCTAGCCTGACGTCGTCATACTCAATTCTAGTCAGAATATGAGTCTGATCTGCTCCATTGGGCAGTGATTATGGGATGTGTTTCAACCGAACCAGGAAAGACCTCAATTGGATAGACCTACAACCAATCAGAGCAACGGAGCGACGCATAGTTGTCAACAGAACTCAACTGCACACACACTGGAAGAAGTAGAAGAAGAAGAAGAGTGTAAACGATCTTTGCCGGTGTTGTAAAAAAGAATTTAAGGATACACCGAGTACTGACCAACACCATCATCATTTCTGAGAGAAATAGTGAAGGTGAATGCATATACCAACAAGTTCTCCATTTAGTAAATTAATTCAACCCAAGCGCTCTTTGGTGACGTGGATGATTACGTTACTGTTGATCATCTGTCCATCATCGTATAAAGCCCGCCCTGACAATTTGATTGGTCCGAACATTTCTGGGTCGAGCAAAGTTGCTCCACAACGGATCAAGTCCAGACCGAACTTCCCGATCTCAAGTGTTGTGGGCGGGGCTAAGTTCAGCTGACATCCAGGCTAGGTGCGTGCAGTAAGAGTTGTTTGCTATTCAAATCAACATTGAAGTAAAAAATGAATCCGAAGGATGGACCGACGACGAGGTTCAGGCTTTATTAAGCTTATATGCAGAGGACGAAATCCAGCAGGAACTGGAAAGTCGTGAGCAGTCCTACGTCACCGGACTAATTTGCCTAATCTTCACGATACTTTAGACCAGGGGTTTTCAAACTGGGGACCGGGGACCCCCAGAAGGTTCTAAGGGGTCCCCAGAAAATTTCAGAGAATAAAAAGACAAAGCAAAAGTAGATAAAGTCTACCAAACATTCTAAAGGTTTCATTTCTAAATGTTTCTGTATACATATTTTACAGAATTGTATGTGTTTGCTTTGTATCTTTCTAGTGAGTTTTTCTCACTATAGTCCTCTATCTTGCTCACTGGGGTTGTAAGGCTCTTAACGCAGTACGTAAGCTGCTTACATACATTTATTGTGAAAGTTGCTTATACAAATAATTTTTAACTGAAAAGTTTCTGCTTCGGGTTTATACATCCAACATTAAGCATAATCGATTTAAGTTTGGGAACAATATGTTGTATTTATAATGTCACACTTACTGTATCTAACAGTTAGATATTTTTTTTTTCATACATAAAAATATATAGATGGATTTTAGGAAGGGGGTCCCTCATAAAAGGTTCATCATATTTGGGGGTCCATGGCATCATAAAGTTTGAAAACCCCTGCTTTAGACCACGATGGAAACTTAGACAGCAACAAGTCTGGGGAAAAAAGTTCCTGGGACAAATTGTTCCGGGTAATTTCAGTTTATGACAGTGCAAGAGTGGCTAATGTCCTTGAGCGGCCAAGCCAGAGCCTGGGCTTGAACTCAATCGAACATCTCTGGAGAAACCTGAAAATATCTGTCCACCGACGGTCCCCAATCCAACCTGACAGAGCTCGAGAGGATCTGAGGAGAAGAATGCAGCAACATAACATGTGAAAAGAATTAAGGGGTACAAATACTTTCGCATGGCACTGTACACTGGGGCAGTCGTGGCCCAATGGTTAGAGAGTCGGACTTGTAACCGGAAGGTTGTGGGTTTGAGTCTCAAAACTTGTCGGTGGGGGGAGTGAATAACCAGCGCCCTCCTCCACCCTCAATACCACGACTGAGGTGAGACCCTTGAGCAAGGCACCAAACCCCCAACTGCTCCCCGGGCGCCGCAGCAATATGGGTGTGTGTTCACTACTGTGTGTGTGCACTTGGATGGGTTAAATGCAGAGCACAAATTCCAAGTACCACCATACTTGGCCACACGTCACTTCACTTTCACACTGAAGTCAGGGTTAAGACCACACCAAGCCTATCTACCCCCTGTAGGCTCACTTTTAACTTAAAAGTAGATTGGTCTTGTCTAATGCCTGCTACAGACGATTTCGGCAAACATATAAGATGATTACAAATCACACTGTACGACATGGATCTATTAAACTTGGGTACGACATGCATGTAGACTGTACGATGAAGACACCTATTGACTCTTAGGCTGCCACGACAAGTTTGCAAATGGAGCTTGAGGGAAGTAGTTTTAAGTTTTAGCACCATGTCGCGTTCATCAATACGCCATTTAATTTTGTATTTTTATTGGATTGTCAGTAGGTCGTAGCAGCAAACACACTGCACATTTCTTCTGACACAGCCAGAGAATTATCATAGGCTAACTTTGGTCGCAAGATTGTGACAACGGACGTCTTTGAACCTCTCTCACTGTACGACCTAGAGGACCACCGTTTAGGAGCAATGACCACAGAAACCGCCTTGACCGACTGGTCATCTTTCGTCTGGGACAGCCCAAAATCCTACAATGTGTACCAGGCATTAGACCATAAGCTGAAACCCAGACCAACAACAAGACTCCGCTGTCTCAAGACAAAGGAAGACATGCATGAAATATTCAATGAATATAACTCTGGTAACATCATGAGAAAAGTGACCCGACACTTATGTCATTATCTACACGCTTACAGACCTCCAGCTTGTGACTGCTGCTGTGTGAGGAGCTCAAAGACAAACATCTCGTCTCCTTCAGAGAGTTAGTTTCTGAATTCCTTGTTCCTCTTCGCTTGCTTTCAGGCCTGTAATCTGCACTGCTCTCGATAACAGAAGCATTAACACCCAGGGTCAAGAGCAGAAATCGGGGCTTGAGAGAAGAAGTGGCTTGACCAAGTGGCTGGAAAGTGGGTTGATAAACGAGCTTTTCCACTGCAGGTGACCTCTGACCGGAGTCTGGTCTGGAACCACTCACAGATTGTATTGGTATGAGAAAGCCGGTCCTACAGACATAGAACCATCATGTGAATTCTTTGAGTTTCGGACCAGATTTACAGTTAGATTAATGTTCAGGACACGTTGCTTAATAATAAAATGTATTTTACAGTTAATTTTCATACAAATTTATACATACAATGTCCTGGGGACAGAAATGTTATACCCATCCGGGGAATGGATCAGCAAACTCTGGTTAAGAAGGTTGTAGCCAGTTAAGTAACACAAACACAACACAATGGAGCCAGTGTGAGCAGATGGTGCAGCACACCTTTACAAACTATTAGAAAAAAACATCCGGACAAACAGTTGTTTGCAATGGCTGGGATAGGAATCATTGAGCCATCTTAATAAAGAGTTAGAGAACTAAGAGGACATTCTACCAGAAACGTACATTATCTGTCCTTGAATTGTTACAGTAAAACGTTTTTTTTGCAATTATGCATACATTCTACAAATAACTGTCCCCATGTTTTCGGTCAGTCCTGTCACGTTTACATAAAACTATACATAAAATGTGTGCAATATGCCTTTAAGGGTATGAGGAAGTGAGCCAAGGTGAAGCTGAACTGATCATGGGTGAGTTCTGTCACTGAATTGTATGATTTTAAGGTTGTTTTTGTATGTTTTTTTAAGGAGGACGAGCTAAAGGGTCAGGGCCTGACACAATAAAACATCCCAGATAATAATGAAAATGTTTTAAATCCAAAATGTGTCTAAAAAGATTACTGAAATGACTTGCTTGCAGGTTTTTATGCTAGCAGGCTGAGTAATGGCAGTTTAAAATGGCCGACTGTCAGGCCCTGTCACATCAGGCCCGATCACATCCCTGCCACCTTTCTGTGACACTGCCTTACAAATGAATGGCATTGTTGTTTTTTATCACCTTTATTGCATATAATATGTATTTAACGCATCCCATAGCAAAACGTTATTTGATCAAATAGACATTACATGGTAAATTTGAAGCTTTGACTATTTTTTTTTACCTAGGCCTATGTAGCACTGCTTTTGAGGTTGCACTTTGTATATTAATGATATTTCAATATATAGACATAATTGTCATTTACAGTGCATCCGGAAAGTATTCACAGCGCTTCACTTTTTCCACATTTTGTTATGTTACAGCCTTATTCCAAAATGGATTAAATTAATTATTTTCCTCAAAATTCTACAAACAATACCCCATAATGACAACGTGAAAGACGTTTGCATTTAAGTATACCTTTGCCATGACACTTAAAATTGAGCTTGGGTGCTCCTGTTTCCACTGATCATCCTTGAGATGTTCCTTCAACTTGATTGGAGTCCACATGTGGTAAATTCAGTTGATTGGACATGATTTGGAAAGGCACACACCTGTCTATATAAGGTCCCACAGTTAACAGTGCATGTCAGAGCACAAACCAAGCCATGAAGTTCAAGGAATTGTCTGTAGACCTCCGAGACAGGATTGTATCGAGGCACAGATCTGGGGAAGGGGTACAGAAACATTTCTGCAGCATTGAAGGTCCCAATGAGCACAGTGGCCTCCATTATCCGTAAATGGAAGAAGTTTCCGGCCAAACTGAGCGAGAAGGGACTTAGTCAGGGAGGTGACCAAGAAGCCGATGGTCACTCTGACAGAGCTCCAGTGTTTCTCTGTGGAGAGAGGAGAACCTTCCAGAAGAACAACCATCTCTGCAGCAATCCACCAATCAGGCCTTTACGAGTGGCCAGATGATAAAGGCAATGTCGGGCGCGACTAAATGCAGACCCTGAGAGAAAGGAGAAACATCTTCAGAAAGAAGGGAGAGATGGAGGCAGACAAAGAAAAGAAGGAAAAGTATTCACGAGTTGAATGAGCAAGACCTAAGACCTAGAAAGGCCCCAGTTCCAGGGCCAGGGCCTTCAAGGTTATAAAGGGCTTTTGATTATTCATATTACAGCTTGGTATTAACAGGGTGATGCCATGGTTACCTATTACCCATTACCTAGGAAATGAAATGCAATTTCCATTATGACCATGTAATTTTCTTAAGTAATAATGTAGATATTACCATAGTATTACCCTGTTATTACTGAGCCGTAATATGATGTGGTAATCACAGTTACTTGTAGGGGTAGGGGAAAAATGTGATTCTTAAATGCATCGCGATGCGGATGTGGACGATTCTGAATCGGTTCACAAATGTAAAAAAAAAAGATTTTCTAAATGTTGATAAGGTAATGTTGACAGAACTCAAAAGGCACATCTCTGAAGGGCGGGAAGTGCAGCGCCCGGACCGTCTGTGGCGTGCACGAAGCACTTTTGGCTTCTATGAAGTTGAAGGGGCCTGGACAAGAGTCACACTATATGCAAGTTGTGTCAAACTAAACTAAAATATTTTCGAAACACGACAAACCATATTACACGTTTTCAACGCTCGGTTGTAACGGTAATTGCTGCCAAACTGTGGACCATCGAGCAAGCGATGTTGTCAAAGCTTCCAGCCGGCTCGGAGAGGGCAAAGCACATTACAAAACCCCATAGGAAAACTTGGAAGGAACCAGCGGCGAATTTATTCTTCTGGGTTCTGCCGTCATACGATATATAATATTTTATTGATTTTCATCTTTTTGTCATTTTGGATTTGGAGGCTTGTTTGGAGATTTTGCTTGTACAGAAAGGCAGTGCAGTCAGGATTTGCTTGTTGACCTGTGCAGTAGTTAACTGAACACTTAACTGACCAGTCAGTCTCAACCAATCAGTTCTGAACAGCAGAGCCCTGTATTAGAACATGAAGAGTGCAAAATTGCATCTTGTTTGTTTTGAGCGTTTTTAGGATTACTTCTTTTTAGACATAGGTTATATGGTTGTTTCTTTAAAGGCACAGTATGTAAGTTTCTCCGCTAGAGGTCGCTTATTCAAAACAAAGGCGTAGCTTGATGACGCTGTGAATGAGCGTGGAATCATGGGAGTTGTAGTCTTGACTCTTCACCTCCACAGCCGATGGAACGGAATCTGACGGGCTTGAGCAGAAATCATGTTCATGAATGAGCGAATGTAATAAATTTGTATTAATGTTACGGTGGTATGAGGCAGGACATCCCAAGAGCCCTTGAGAGCGAATGCCAATGAGAGAGACCTGCGCGAAACACCGTCTCTGAGCTTTTATTATGCTGATGCTGCAGTCCTCGCTCGTTGTGTATGTGGGGTAACATGGTAACATGGTTTTACATGGTACTCCCAGTGAATCAAGAAAACAAGCGATTCGAACAATAAGACTAACTGTGCTGCGCTGTAGACTATAACAATTATTAGTATTCTGTTGATAAATGTATATCCAAACAGTTGCTCGCCTGTCTTATAAAACACTTAATATAATAAAGCGTCTTTGGTGTTTCCATGGTTTCTTCGGAAATCAAGTGTTGTGCGGATATGACGTCATTGACAGGCGACACAGGGACAAGTTCCATAACACTAGTTAAAATAGATGATTTCTTTAAGATTTAAACGTTGGAAACGTTTGGGATAATGTGACTGTATTTCCCATGATTTATTGCCTGGACTCATTATGTTTTGATTCCTGCCAATAGTGTGTGATTATTTCATGTTTGCCTATTTAAGCCCTGTGTGTTTTGTCAGACTTCTTACTGAATGTTAGTGTTTTACTGCTTTTCGGGGCGTCATCTCTGGTCCTTGTCTGGGTTATGATTCTCTCCTTAATTTCCATTTTTGCCTTTGTTGTAATCTGGATTGTTTATCCTGTGATTTTGACCTTATGCATGTTTAATGTATTACGATTATGGATTACACTCAATCAAGCTTGTGTTTTGGATCTCCTAGTCACATCTCCGAGCAGTAGACTTAACACAGACACTTTCATGTCCCAGGGATTGATTTTTTTTCCAAAAACATTCAAATTTATGTAGGCCTGTATGCGTATGTTTGTGTATATATTTGGACACATTCAAACTGTGACCATGTATTTTGTATTGTTTACCATTGTTCCAGACACAGACTTTCAATTAAAAATATATTTTATCACATTCCAGTATTTCCCCATCTCTCCACATCTGTTCTCCACTTTCCTATCCAGTTGAGGCAAACTGCCAATAAACGCTTTCTGGTTGTCAAACACGTTCATAGTTAAAACTTAATAAATGACAAAGAATTTCTCAATTTGACAATCTGCTCACAGCTTTTGGCTGGAAGCATTTGATACGATTTGAATGGCAGCCTACAAGTGTGTCCAAGAATATATTGCTTTAGACAGTAGTTTAATAAAATATTATACTATGACAAGATTTAATTTGACTGACAGGCCAATATTGATTCAGGCATTACAACTCAAATCAATATTTGTTTGTTCATTCTACTTATATACAGGTGAAATAAAAAAAGAAACATTGTTCAAATTGACAGACAAATAAGCAAACAGAAAAGTTGGAAAACAGGTATATAAAGTTAGGATTTTCGGGTTAAGGGAAGGGCGTTTATGGCATTCACCAGTTCACAGGTAGTGCTGCCATCACAACCCACCCGCAGCGGTTAGGAGTCTTTCTGGACTATGAGAGAGGACGGATCAGACAGAAGGATAAGTTTGGATTTATCTTCTCATATCAAGCTGAGCTGCAGGACAAAGTGTCTGTTTGATGTGTGCTGGCATGAGTATAGTACCACCACACAGCCCCTCTCCCTGCCACAATGATTTACTGAGAGCTAAAGAGCTCACTGCTTAAAGGCCTCCAACAGCATGGTCAATTACAGTTTAAGAACAAACTCCTATGGTGCCTTCAATCATGGGCGTAGATTACGCGGGGGACGGGGGGGACGTGTCCCCCGCACCTTTAATAAAATGTAAATTCGTCCCCCGCACTTTACCGAGACTCACCGGTCCAAGTCGACCCGCTCCGTGGGGGATTCGAACCGGCGTCTAGTCGTACCGCTCTTACTGGCCTACGTCTGTTACACGGGCAAGTTTGATTACGTAGAAGCCAATGTGAATAAATCTACATGACCTGTCATTTTATTCGTATCCAAAAACAAGGCGCTCTGAACACCATGGAGTGCTAACACTCTCGTGCAACACTCCAATTCATACTCGAAGCCGGAGGGCGCCCTCTCACAGAAAGTCCAAAACGGATTCGTAGAAGTAATCACGTTCCAAAGGCATTCACAGCGCTGAACCAGCAGCTAAATAAAGAGAATTATGACTGATGAAACGCAACGACAAACACATGATTTCGACATTATATGTGTGTGTTTTTCAAGCCATCTCAAGGTATTTATTGACAATAAAGTATATGAATAATGCAGTGCTAACTGACATCCTTTTTAATGTTTAGTATCTTCTGCTCACCAAGGCTGCATTTATTATATAAAACAGCTGTTTACTATGTAACTGAGCTAGTAAACGTGTAATTTTTTCCTGTGATCAAAGCTAAATTTTCAGCATCATTACACCAGTCTTCTGTGTCATATGATCCTTCAGAAATCATTATAATATGAGGATTTGCTGCTCAAGAAACATTTATGATTATTATAAATGTTGAAAACAGTTGTGCTGCTTAAAAATGTTGTGGAAACCATGATGCATTTTATTTTTCAGGATTCTTTGATGAATAGAAAGTTAAATTAACTGCATTTATTTGCATTAAATAAAGCACTTATTAAATATAAATCTATATTTATATTATAAATATCACTTGTGATCAATTTAATGCATGTTTAATTAATAAAAGTATGAATTTCTCTCTTTTTTAATCTTACCACAAAAGTTTGAATACTATCATGGTTTCCACAAAAATTAAGCAGCAGTGTTTTCAGCAGTGAATTAAGTAAGCAACTGTTTTCATCACTGATAATAATCATAAATGTTTCTTGAGCAGCAAATCAGCATATTAGAATGATTTCTGAAGGATCATGTGACACTGAAGACTGGAGTAATGATGCTGAAAATTCAGCTTTGATCACATTTATATATTCACATAGATAACAGCTGCTTTAAATTGGCATAATATTTCACTGTATTATTTTTTTACTGCATTTTTTATTAAATAAATGCAGCCTTGGTGAGCAGAAGGCTTACTGGTGTCGAACGACATGAGGGTGAGTAATTAATGACAGAATTTTCATTTTTGGGTGAACTAACCCTTTAATGCACAAGTGTTTGTAGTGCATAAACCAATCATTAAATTGGCATAAAATATAGGGGAAAATATTATACATATTAGTGGTTATTGTTCAGCAGTGTATTTGATATCTTACTGAATTAAAAGCAATAGATCAATTAAATCTGTCAATTAGACAGAGGTCAGAAAAAAACAGGTATTATACCTGACATTTCTGTCCCCCTCACTTATGAAAAGACGGCTACGCCCCTGCCTTCAATGCAATTTTTTCTTGGCGCTGTCCTCTTTTCTGTGGATTTCAATCATCTAACATACATTTCTGTAAATGCCTGTAAAATATGCAATACATCCTCATTGTAATTATGCAATTCTACATACCTTCTACATATAATTAGTATCTGGCATGCAGAATGACCACCTTTGTTTAATGGGACTGTATAAGAAGCTTATGCTGTGTCCAATCCATGTTGTAACTACCGTAATTACAAGATGACAACATGTGACATTCTACTCTACGAATTATGCGATTCTATGGCAACACTATCAACGGCAAAATTAATCTGCAGCAGTCACTTGGCAGCGGTCATGTGGTACAAATCGGAGGCCTCCGAAAATGACAAGTTACAGTATAATTACGAGCCCTACGAAGATGTGAACGCATTTTAGAGTTGCGTTGGAATCTTGTAATCACGACATAGCGTGGACGCATTTTTATTCTTGGGAAATTTCTACTGGGTGATCTTATCTTTTATCTGATGGTGTGTAACGACTAGACCGATCAAACCCACAATCTTCACCACTGCTCACCCAGGAAGACTCCGTGATATCTGGGTGCTCAACTGTGAATTATCACCCTTTTGCCCACTCATGCACTTCAAAGACACTTGAGCTGATTTCTCTCAAATGAGAGAACAGTACAACCAACAGACACTCAATCCCCTATAGAAATGGAATTCTATCCACCATTTCCCCACTACATTTGGTGTATCATTACTGTTTGTATATATATTTTATATTGTATAGTGTTATGCATGCTTGATGATAGAATTACTAGTTAATGTTAGCCCATCTAGCTGGTGTTTCCTATCAAAATATTCCTCATTTAATGACTCACACTTTGGTGGACATCACTTTCTCATAGAATGCAGTCTGTGTTTGTTATATTTATCAGAATATAAACGGACACACAATTTTCAACTCACTCAAATCATACAAATGAGTCAGCCTTTCAAACAAAAGAACTCTCCCGCTTGAGAATTGCACCCTTGTCATTGGTCAAGCCAAAAGTCAAAAGTGTGACCTCTGTTGAACTTAAAAGCCAACACGTCATTCCTGAATGCTTAACACTCTCACCCGGTGTTGCAGCTGTGCCGGCCAGCCCCACACACATCAAGCCATGTGGGCCTTCTTCGACCATAACAGAGTCTCTGCAAGTTCACCGTCGCTTCTTCTTTGAACACAGAAGGAATCGATTGCAACTGCTACACCATCGGACCGAGCTATCAAGACTTTCTCCTGCGACTGTATATTCAGACGCTCTTCAACAGCTCAGGCAAATGCAAGTAACGTACGATATACAAAAATTGCTGTTTAGTTAGTTAAAGCTGTGAACCCCTTTGTTCAAACAAAGGCGCTTGTCATAACTGATGGTTCTCCTAGGTGTTAGACTCTTTTTCCATAGCTTCATTCCTCTGTTCTGATCTATTTTTTCAGTCACTTTCACTTTCCATTCTACCCATGTATGTGTGCTTGTGTGTATGTGTTTGTTTAGATTAGTTATGTGTTCATGTTTTAGTTGATTATGTACATTCATACGAGTTGATTCTGGTTTGCTTATAAATAAATTGTCAATTTAACGAATCGATCATAGCTATGGGCTAAGAAAGAGTTATTTTTCTGTGGCCATGGAAAATATCGTTTCTGAAGACAACCAGTAGCTGCTGAGTGCTCACTGGGTGAACAGATTAATTGATTGTAATATTAATTAGGTTACAGGAAGTTAATTCAGTTAACTGATCCAAATCTTTATAAATAATTATAACAAGTTATGATTAATTATTAATATTTCCCCTATGAGCTCATTTGTTACAGCGTTCAAGTCATGATGGAAATATTATATTTATGAGTTACGAGAGAACGCCACCACAAAGTCGTAAATAAACACACAATACTTATACAATACAGGTATTTAGCAGTGACTGTAGCAGTGACTGTTCTGTTTGATTTAGTATTCATTGTGAGCCTAGTGAGTTTCCTAGTGTGTGCCTTCTTGTTCCCTTGATTGATTTATTATACCGTTCACCTCTCTCAGTTATCTCGTTAGCTCCTGTGTATTTACTCCCTGTTCTGTTCAGTTCTTTGTCTTGTTTTGTTAACGTGTAGTGTTTTTTTCTGCCTGTACCGTGAGATGTGAATTAAAGACCTGTGATATATTCGTCTTTGTGCGCTTCTTATGTGTAACTACCCATGACAGAAGACAAGACCAAAACAGTGATTAATTTCTGTGGTGTTTTTCCCTTTTTTATGTTTTCCCTTTTTGTTATGGACCTGCCTGCTGTGTACCTGATGTGCCTGGAGCAGGGAGACAATCTGCTGGAAGACCACACTCGGGACTTTATCCAGTTTGCGTGCCAGACACACTACCCAGACCACTCTGTTTATTTTATCACACCAGACTGAGGGAGCAGTCCAAGGCACGCCTTTCAGCAGACGGTCCAAGGGAAGACTTGCAGCATTTGTGAAGTGTGTGCTGGTTAACCCTATTCACCATCGGCCTGGCAGAAGACGATACCAGCCCCACTCCACATCCAGAGACCAGAGATCCACCACAGATTAATGGCACGATGGAGTTACAAGTGCCCACTGCAGACTGTGGAGGCCGGCCTGCCGCGACAGTTGAGCCAGAACCTATAAAGAGGACGGAAGGAGTAGTCATCGTGGAGCCTGAACCACAAGGTGTGTCTGACCAGGTGTGTCTGACCAGGTGAGTGAGCCCGCAATGCTGTGTGCCACCAAGAGAGTGCTTGTAGAGTTTGCGGGCTGGGAGGAAAGCCCCGCCCACAACCCCACCGGGGTGGATGTTATTGCTATGGCATCTGGAACATTTATTGAATTATTGGAGGTGTTTGAGGATATAACACCCCCGTTTCTCCAAACCCAGCTGGTTCCGCCAAGCCCTGAATCACCTGTTCCCCCGCTGGTTCCTCCCAGCCACATGCCATCTTTGAACCCTCCCATCCACCCTTTCCCACCTACTCTGATAGCCAGTTCCTCAGCCTCGCCTCCTCTGGTTCCCTTCAGCATTTCCTCATCTCCTGCAGCTCCTGAGCTTTGAGGATCTGCATTGTTCCTTCAGGCCAACAGCTCCACCTAGTCCAGATGATCCCCTGGCTCTGCCTCCAGCCCCTGAACCCATCACTCCACCGCAGCCTGTTGACATGTCAGCTTCATCTTGACTCCTCCCTCTCTTGGCTACACCAGGATCCATCATTCTTATGACTCCACCTGGTTCCCTCGTCCCACCGGCTTCGCCTTGGTCAGACGTCGTTCTGCCTGCCTGCATTTTTCTTTTCACCTGTTGTCTCATTAATTATCTCATTAACTCCTGTGTATTTGCTCCCTGTTCTGTTCAGTTCTTTGTCTTGTTTCGTTATTGTGTAGTGGTTTGTTTCTCCTTTGTTTCTTGTGATTCCCCTTCCCTGTTCCAGTGATATAGTCGTCTTCATGCGCTTCTTATGTGTAGTCTTATTTTCAGATTTTATTTTTTAATTTACAACAAAATCCTGCACAAAATATAATAGCATTGTGATATAGCAATATTATGTAACAATAAAGTTTACAGTGGCTTCATTAAAAACATTTAATTAAAAACATAAAGCAAGACACGCCGGATGAACATTCTTTGTCCTTCATTTTCCAGAAGTAGAGTTTGAAAACCTTTGTGTTCAGATAATTAAAAGAAGGTACACTGTCATCTGGCTCGAACAAAAGTGTCTTGAATGCATCAGACGTAATAAATGCATACTTCAAAGGAGGACTTGAATGCACCATATTTAATATACAGTACAATGCTAGATATCCCCTCACTGAGTACTATTTATGCAAGCGTTCACATAATCAAGGACAAATAATGTTTACTTGCAGTGGCCTTGGAACAGTTTTGCATAGCTAGGAGGGCACATTAAGCATACAATAAAATCTAGACTTTCTGAGGAAAATATAAGCAGAGCTTGAGTGTGCAAAACTAACCTCTACTTGGGTGTTCTGAGTGATACACCCAGTAGACCTTAGTCAGATTAGAGGCCATGCTGCATTTTAAAAACAAGGCTGTGAGGTACAGTCTTTAAAATGGCATGTGGGCTATTTTAAAAGGTTCTAGCTCACATAATTTTCACAACTGAAACTGATTTATGGGTTTTTTTGTAAACTGAAACTCTCTTTTTTTATTTAATTATATCCGTCTTTAATTTCTGTCAAAAAGCGTTACCCTGACTAGTCTGTTATTATTTTCCAGGTGAAAAGTCCAATCACTGAGAAAGGTATAGCACACCTCAACTGCACGATTTTGTTGACAAAGTATGTTCTAGGGCTAGACTAGTCTAAATGTTAATGTCCACATAGCACATGTCGCCCTTTTACAGATTCAGTTCACAAACAACTTACAGTCATTTGTATCTCAAATGATTTTACATTTATAATTAACAATAAAGTGAAATAAAGAAAAAGTGCAACTAAAAAGACTGCCCACTACTATCTAATGCTATGAGGACGATAGCCTACAATCTTTGCAAAATCTCACATATCTTTAGCTCACTGTGGGAGGTTGGTAATGTAACTCCTCTGGTTACCACAAGGTGGTGATGTATTAGCAGTTATATGAGCTGGACCTGAATTCAGCCGGTTATGCAATAGTCCATTATTATTTAATAGAAACTGAAGCTTTAAGTTTATAGATCACGTCAAAAGCAATATACTGGACTACCTCCAGTTTGTTGAGATGGTTAACACAAAATACAGAGCATCAAGAAACCTTTATCGCAACTCAATTTAGATCAAAGAGATAAAGGTGCCCTATTGTGGCAGGTGATTTCAGCATAAATGAATAAACAGGTGTTCTGTATTGGTCTTTATGATGAAAGGCACCCGTATTTGATTTGCAAGACTAATTTACAAATCTTTCAGCCAGGGTTTTCTTCCTCTTGAATAATAGATATTTTAATACAAGAGCAGCTGAATAATTGACAGGGCAGCAATTTGCTTGCCGCATGTTTGGTAACAGGCCAATGCAAAGATGTGACAAAGTTATTTTCCAGTTGAGATCTAGGTCAAAGCTTAAAGGTTTAGTTCACTCAAAAATGAAAATTAGCCCATGATTTACTCACCCTCAAGTCATCCTAAGTGTATTTGACATTCTTCTTTCAGACGAGTTATATTACAAATGTCCTGGCTCATCCCAGCTTTATAATGGCAGTGAATGGCTGTGTCGTTTTTGAAGTCCATAAAAGTGCATCTATCCATCATATAACTGCTCCACACGGCTTCAGGGGGTCAATAAAGGCCTTCTAAAGCAAAGTGGTGCGTTTGTGTAAGAAAAATATCCATATTTAAATCTTTATAGACTAAAATAACTAGCTTCCGGTGGTCAACAAGTCGACTTGTGCTAAAAGGGTAACCCTTGACCCTTGACACATGCGTATTGACGAACGTAGAAGCGCAGAGGACACAGCAAAACAAAACACCGGTCATGAATTAGAAGTTAAAAATACAAGAATTTTTAAAGAGAAATGGCGGAGGATTTCGATATAAGAGAAGAGGGGCTTGAGTTTGTTGCCCAGCCCTATCCACGAGAGGCATCAAAGCTTAAGATGCTCCCATTCATCGAGGCAGGGGTTACTCTTTCGCTGTAAAGTCAACTTGCTGACCGCTGGCCGCTGAAAGTTATTTATTTTAGTCTCTAAAGTTTTAAATATGGATATTTTTCTTACACAAACGCGGCACTTCGCTTCATAAGGCCTTTATTAAGCCCCCGGAGCCGTGTGGAGCGGTTATATGATAGATAGATACACTTTTATGGACTTCAAAAACGACACAGCCATTCACTGCCATTATAAAGCTTTGAAGAGCCAGGCCCAGGACATTTTTAATATAACTCGATTTTATTCGTCTGAAAGATGAATGTCATATACACCTAGGATGATTTGAGTAAATCATGGTCTAATTTAAATTTTGGGGTGAACTAACCTTTTAAGGTGTAAAAAGTAAAGGTGCCTCAAATGATAAAAGGGATAGTTCACCCAAAAATGAAAAATATCCCATAATTTACTCGCCTTCAAGCCATCCTAGGTGTGTATGACTTTCTTCTTTCAGCCAAACACAATTAGAGTTATATTAAAATAATGTCCTGACTCTTCCAAGCTTTATAATGGGATTGAATAGTTCCGTCCATCATAAAAGTTATCTAAATGGCTCCAGGGGGTTAATAACGGCCTTACAAAGTGAAGCGATGCATCTTTGTAAGAAAAATATCCTTATTTATAACTTTATAAACTATAATCACTGGCTTCTGTTAACAGTTGTACGTGAGTCTAGTTTCGGAGGAAGAGCGACCTATGACCTGACGCATGAAATATTGAAGGCGCATCCTTGCTCTGATGATAGTCCTAACTGAAGAGAAAGGGAGGGCAGGGGCTCTGGAGGAGGACAAGGGGCCGGCGAAAGGGCAGGAGACAAGAGGTGATGGTGGTGGGAGAAACCAAAGAAGTAATGATGGTGGGTGGTGCCAGGAGCAGGAGGAGCCAGGTGGGAACCCAGACCACAGCCAGGATGTAGGCCAATGGCGGAGTCAATGGTGGAGACTTGGCTGACAACATTAGAGGGACGACTGACAGAGACGAAGCTGATGGAGGTGGAGACCCAGGTGGAGCAGAAGAACCGGTGAGCTCACGCGTCATTGATGGCTCTGGAGAACAAGGCGGACCCGCAGTGACAAACATCCGAGGTGGAGCTAAGGTGCCAGAGGTCTGACTGAGGACCAAGGCGGAGCCTGACAGAGCCAAAAGAGTGGAGGGACGAAGCGTAGCTGAAGGCCTAGAAGTCTGTGGCACAGGCAGAGCGACATCTGACCAAGGCACAGCCAGACAGACCGGTGAAGCTGTAAGGACGATGGTCCCAGGAGGCGAGGGAGGGAGGGAGGGAGGGAGGGAGGGAGGGAGGGAGGGAGGGAGGGAGGGAGGAGTCAAGGTGGAGTCGACAAGCCGAAGTGGAGTGACTGGCTCAGCAGCTGGAAGCAGAGCCAGGGGATCCTTTTGACGGGGCAGAGCTGGAGACCAGAAGACCTGAGGAAAATACACACAACAGAGTGGAGTTAGAAGAAGTTTAAGGGATGAAGGGAACCAACGGAGTCAAGGCTGATGGACTGGCTGATTTTGGAAGAGGAGAAGTGAGAGGGAGACACAGGAGACTTTGAGACGTTGTTCACCAACACCCAATCCACAAACGTGGCGAAATCTCCCTGACCATTCACTGGCAGATGTGCCTTGGACCGCTCGGGCAAGCTGGAATAATAAAAATCACACAAGCGAGCTGTCAGGGAAGTTCTGTATTCGGTCATGTATGGTTTAAGTGAAGCGCACAAAGACGTGGAATCAAACAAAGACACTCTTTAATAAATGCAAAAACAGAACACTCAGGTAATTGCTGGAGAAGAACGTAACATAACCACAGTAATATTGACGATACCAGACAAATGAACTTAGGAAACTCAGGGTTTAAATACATGGGGATAGTAATTAACGCGAACAGAAACAGGTAATTAATAACCAAGGAAACAAACTATGATGACCACAGACAGGCAAACCAGCACACCATGGTAATAAAACAGACCATAACTGTTACAAACTTGCAGATATTATAATATTTATTAAATATTTTTTAGCTTAACAGTGGATCTGGATAAGGCCAAAACGCTAGGTCAAGTTTTGAAGATGTATTTGTTATGTACTTGCTCATTTTATAAATATTGTTAATTTTTAAGCCTTTCAACTTTTTCCCAACCTTAAGCATGAAACTATCCAAATCCCCAACCCTAATCCCAAACTTTTACCACCATCCATCTTCTAAGTCTAAACACTCAATTCCAATCCAATTCCCAGTGCTACAGAGGAAACCCACATTAGCAGTCCTGCAGATGAGCCTAACCCTTTCTCTATCTGTAAAATCTGTCTTGATTGTAGTTACATGACCAACAAGGATGTCCAAAATCACAATGAGGGTATTCTGTTTATTTCACTTCAAGGATTTCATAAATATATAAGTGCTCTAAATATGGTCTGTTTACTATATCAAATTGCCACATTAGATGTTGAACTCTAAACAACACAAAGCCACAAATAGAGCAGTTCAGTACAACTCAATTAAATGATAAAAATAAGTCAGTAAGTTGAGAAAACACTCGTTTTTTCCCCAGACGCTGCTGTCAGCCCACCATCCTCCCACACCACACTCACTCTCGCCACAGGAAAAAAGGATTTCTGGCCTCCAACTGGCTGGAAACGGTTGCTATGGCAATACTATGACAACGCCTTTGTCCATCTCATTACTGACGCTATGACCACAGCAGAACATGAGACTCTTATAGCAGAAGTGTATCCTGCCAACGCAGAGCGTACTGTATCTGCGTTCTGTGTGCGCTGTGTATGCTCAGTCAAGGAAATGTGACAGTTTTACATAACACATTAAAGATACAGCACTCTAAAATACAAATCACTAGGTGTCACATCTCTGGGATATGTCCATTATTCAGACAGCATATTAGCACCTAGTCCTTTTGAGATCACTGTTTTGTTTAGTAGTCAGGTAATGATGCCAAAACAAGCTGGAGTAAAAATCTCTATAACATGAATTCATTCAGGTGTGAAAGGTTTCCAACAACACTTTTTTTAAGTGGAACACAGTAACAGGCAAAATAAACACATGTAAAATGCATTTATGTGGATTTTGGACCATTGAATTTCAGAACGCTGCTGAATAGTGTCAGTGTCTTCTCATTTATTTTGAATGGTTAGGACAAAGAGACACACGGTTATGACATTTGACAAATAACCATAAACCGTAACCATTGTTAGTTTAATGGGTGTAAAATACTTGAATAATTCTACATGCAATTTAAATTGAATACTTGTACTTTTACCCAATTACACACCTTAACATTTAATTTTGACTTTTTGTTAAAAAAGATCATTTTTGCAGTGGTGTTTCGAGGTTTGATGGTCAGTTTGGCAAGCAGAACGAGGCTGAGAGACCGTGAGAACAGGACGAGGCCGCTGGTGTGAAAGATAATGAGCTGCGCTGCACCGGTCTCGTATATCACTTGTTTGACACCGAAATCGATTGGTCTATTGTAACTGTCATCTACAGTGCAAATGAGAATAAAATAAGTTTTTATTGATATAAATATTTGTATTTTGATAGCCATTGTAAATATCAAAACAAAACGCATATCTCGGGTCTTTAGTGACCCAGGACGTCATTCAATACCCTCCTCCTCATTAAGGTTAGACATTAACCTTCTTTGTATTCTTCAATCAATTCATTATAAACAATATAACAAGAAAAGAAAAAAAGACTAAACGAATGCCTGTTTTCCCATTCATTTTTTGTAAAAATTGTATCGAGGTGTGTAACAGTGTGTAAGTGCAATAAGTTCAATTCACCTTTATTCCAAGTGACGTTTCACTCATAGTCACCGCAGGCAGAAAACAAAAGAATAGGAAGAATCATCAGCAACTCTTGAAACGGTTCAGTGATTTACAGCAGAGCAAGACCTGAACGCAGTCAAATATTACTGTCACTGATGCTGGATCTGGTGAAGAAGCTGTCAGGGATCAAAATATTGATTTTGAAGATGTTGAAAATGATAGTTTTGAGAATATGTTTGAGATGGTGAATATGAGGCAGATGCTGAATATACTGGGAAATGAGGACGGTGATGATGGTATAAAACATCTGCTCAAACTGAACCCTTACAAGCTCCAAAAGTTAACAAAATATACTTTATTTTATTCTTCTGTAATTGTCAGGTGAGTTATACAGTACACTATATTGCCACAAGTATTGGAACACCCCTCCAAATCACTGAATTCAGGTGTTCCAATCACTTCATGGCCACAGGTGTATAAAATCAAGCACTAGACATGCAGACGCTTCTACAAACATTAGTGAGAGAATGGGTCACTCTCAGGAGCTGAGTAAACTCAAGAGTGGTACCGTGATAGGTTGCCACCTGTGCAATAAGTCCATTCGGGAAATGTCTTCACTACTAAATATTCTACGGCAAAGTGGAAGCAATTGGGAGCAATTGGGGTCATGTAAAATCACAGAGCGGGGTCAGCGCATGCTGAGGCTCACAGTGTGCAGAAGTCACCAACTTTTTGCAGAGTCAATCGCTAAGGACATCCAAACTTCCTGTGGCCTTCAGATTAGCTCAAGAACAGTGTGTAGAGCTTCATGGAATGGGTTTCGATGGCCGAGCAGCTCATCCAAGCCTTACATCACCAAGTGCAATGCAAAGCGTGGGATGCAGTGGGGTAAAGCACGCCGCCACTGGACTCTAGAGCAGTGGAGACGTGTTCTCTGGCGTGACCAATCACGCTTCTCTGTCTGGCAATCCGATGGACGAGTCTGGGTTTGGCGGTTGCCAGGAGAACGGTACTTGTCTGACTGTATTGTGCCAAGTGTAAAGTTTTGTGGAGGGGGGATTATGGTGTTGGGTTGTTTTTCAGGAGTTGGGCTTGGCCCCTTAGTACCAGAGAAAGGAACTCTTAATGCTTCAGCATACCAAGACATTTTGGACAATTTCATGCTCCCAACTTTGTGGGAACAGTTTGTGGATGGCCCCTTCCTGTTCCAGCATGACTGCGCTCCAGTGCACAAAAGCGTCGGTCCATAAAGACATGGATGAGCGAGTTTGGTGAGGAGGAACTTGACTGGCCTGCACAGAGTCCTGACCTCAACCCTATAGAACACCTTCGGGTGAGAACACCTTCGAGGTTTACTGTAGTCAGCCAGATCTGGGCCGTACCTGCACCTAGACATGAAAAACACATCCCTGAGGTGTCAGCAGAGACCGCGTCAACTAGACTCTCCCCTGTGACGGCCTCATCGGCACAACATCCTCAACAAATCCATCTCCGGCGTGATGACTCCGATCTTCAAACAGATGGAACTGGACAAATATTCTGAATATTCCGATCTAATATGACCTCTGACCTGTAATGTTGCCAGAATCATAATCATACACTAGGGATGCCACAATTCTCAATATAATATTGAACCGTTCTGTACGGTGTTTTTTTTTCTCCATTTAATTAATTATTTTTCTACAAATTCTATCATTTGCCTCCTTCCCAATATAGCCAATACTGAGCAACACAACATACATTCACATCACACGTTAGTGGTAGAGTTATACTCACGGAACACTATAGTTATTCACAATCACGAAAGTTCATTATTTGCATGCGTTTTAAAGCCTTGCCGGTTAAACATTTCATTCGCGTGCACGCACTGTTTTAACATGCGCTTTTCAGAGCGCGCAAACTAAACGCCTGTCAAACACGTGATTACTGGACTAAGTAGTCTTACTGCGCTAATACTGTCAAATACACACAAGGTTTACATAAACACAGTTGGTTTTGTCTAAAGTGAAAGTAAAATCGGTGTGTGTCTGTATATTAGATGCACGCAGCTCTTAAATTGACAGCAGCGCAGCCTAGTGAACACGCTGTCCTTAAAGGGACAGTTCACCTCTAAAATGATGTCATTATTTACTCACTCTAATATTGTTCCAAACCTGTATTCATTTCTCGATGACAGAATTTTCATTTTTGAGTGAACAATCCCTTTAATGTTAATACAACAACAAAAGACAAAGAGAAAATCACTCGCTGCTCTTGACCGAAGAACTTTAATACAGTAGCTTTAATAAGAATCAATGTATATTTTATAGTGAAGTCTATGTAGTGTTTTATTTTTACATTCATTCATTCCATTTCATACTTTAATACTGCTGTACAGCTCTGAGCTGCCAGTGTAAATCTGTATATATATATATATTTATTTTATATTATACAATACACTAGGAATGTGTACAAGGGTTTTTTTTTAAAGTAAAGTTTTAAGTTTAAGTAAGGTTTTTCAAGTCTTTTAAGTAAAATAAAGAAAGAGTATTGCAATAAAAAAAAAAAATTCTCCTTAACCTCTTGCTGTTCCTGTCGCTTAAGAATAGAATAGCAAAAAAACTGATGTGACAAGCCATCAGAACCGAACCGAACCGAAAACCGCGGTTAAAAACCGAGGTATGTATTGAACCGTGGACTAACTATTGTTGCATCCCTAAACACTGTTTGTTCGTTGGCCAGAGGAGAACTGGTACCCTGACTGAGCCTGGTTTCTCCCAAGGTTTTTTTCTCCATTCTATCACCTGATAGAGTTTTGATTCCTTGCCACCGTCGCCTCTTTTGCCTTTGGTTTGCACAGTTGGGGACACTAAATATTCCACTATATTACTGATCTGCCCGCATTGACACTATATGAGAACTGAACTGAGCAGATGACATCACTCTTTTCTCCAGAGTGGCTGTACAGCCAAATCAAATTCTGCTGCATTATTTTCCTGTTAACACTGAAGCTGCTTTGAAACAATCTGCATTGTAAAAAGGTGACTTGACTTGACTGTGAGCCAGGCCTTCTCACAAATGTGCTTCTAGAAGAACGGTCAAAAATTCCCATAAACACACTCCTAAACCTTGTGGAAAGCCTTCCCAGAAGAGTTGAAGCTGTTATAGCTGCAAAGGGTGGGCCAACTCCATATTAAACCCTACGGATTAAGAATGTGATGTCATTAAAAGTTCATGTGCATGTAAATGCAGGCGTCCCACAACTTTTGTCAGTGTATATTATCGCGACAGGTAGAAATCCATCTGTGTTAGATAACGATTGGCAAAACATTTTAAAATGCTAAACACTGTAAATGCCTCATGTTTAATGATGTTCTTACTATTGTTTATTGTTTTTATTTTTGCTAGGTTACTTCTACATTTAAAAATATATATAATTTTTATGCATTTGGCAGACGCTTTTATCCAAAGCGACTTACAGTGCCCTTATTACAGGGACAATCCCCCTGGAGCAACATGGAGTAAAGTGCCTTGCTCAAGGACACACTGGTGGTGACCGCTGGGATTGAACCAGCAACCTTCTGCGTATCAGTTCCATGGTTTAACCCACTGGACCACCATCTCACAGAAGTAGACTTCCTTCTACTTTTAAATACTTTACAAATGACTACATTTAAAGTACTTTTTTCATACAAGTATGTTTTGGGCTATATACTTGGAATTTTAATTGAGTAAAAATTTCAGTCAGTATCCATACTTTCACTTAAGTATATTTTGGTAATACTTTTACACCCCTGCTAACAAGAAGCACTGGGGATGTAAAGACAGCCCGTTGACATTATATATGCATGCACTGCCCTGGCCTGACACACTCCTCTATTGTGGTTGAACAGAATGTTATTAGTCTTCCATTATATGCCACTATCTGAAACAAGATTGCGTCTTGCATGGCTGCACTTTCATTCTGGTGAGAGAATCAGGGATACAGTTTGGGAATACCAACTTGCACAGGGTTTTAGAGTTGGGGTGGCAGTTTAATACCCTGTTGAAAAGACCAGCATATGTTGTGTTTTAGATCCTGTGATGCTTCTGAACTACACTTCCGTTCACAAGGTTTTGATCGGAAATATTTTTTATGTTTTTAGAAGAAGTCTCGACGCTCACCAAGACTGAATTTATTTTCTTAATATATATATATATATATATATATATATATATATATATATATATATATATATATATATATATATATATATATATATATATATATATATATATATATATATATAATAATAATAATTCAGCAGTCATTACTCCTGTCTTCAGTGTCACATAATCCTTCAGAAATCATTCTAATATGATGCTTTACTGCATAAAAGAAACATTTATGATTATTATCAATGTTGAAAACAGTTGTGTTTTTAGGATTCTTTGATTAATAGAAACAGGACAGTATTTATCTGAAATTGGCACTAAGTGTGCCTGAAGGGCTTCCGCTTTTGCATAGTTTGTGCTCGCTGTTAAATAATTATTTGAAATGTAGCAAACTGGCAGCTCCAGGAGTAATGAAAAATGTATTTTGAACTCTGTCATGGAGCTAGCATGTATAAAAAATGATGTATGATATTACGCTATAGCCAGATTGGGCCAGCAGTTTGGAAAATAGATGGATGGATGGATGGATGGATGATTTAGCATCTTCTGGTCAGACGCTGGAATTCATTCGGCATGCGACTCACACAGTGCATTATGGATATTCTCTAGCCATTTAGCATACAACACTTGCTATAGTGGTGCATTATAGGATTGAATGAGTGCATTTGATAACGTCCACTATGTTTTGACACCACTACAAATGGCTGTTCCATCAAATAGACCCCCATTTAAGGGTATAGGGGGCGACACAGCCATAGTGTACCTTTAAATCTGAAAATGTCAAACACACATCAGACTCTTTCATAACCAGCTAATTTACCAGTCATATATTTGAGAATAGTTGAGTATACTTTCGAGAACCGATCCACCACGGTCAAAACTACCGTGAACCCCTGAGAGGGCGGTGATAAAATCTAGCGAAATATGGGACCAGGGTCTCAAAGGGACAGGCAGCGGTTGAAGTAACCCATCAGGGGGTCGATTGGAAGTCTTACCAGTGGCACAAACTGAACAAGCCAAAACAAAACTGTGAACGTCTCGAGCCATACGTGGCCACCAGAATCATTGCTTGAGCAAAAATTTGGTGCGATTAACTCCTGGACGACAAGCCACATTGGAACAATGCCCCCACTGAATGACGTCGGACCGTAATTCCTCCGGCAATAACCGATTCGGTGGGCAAATGGGCGGAGGCATTACCCCTTCTAAGGCCGTATTGACCTTCGATTCGACCTCCCATGTGAGTGTGGAGACAACTAGGGTCTAGGGTAAAATGCACTCGGGAGTAGACGGCGTTCGGAACGGTCAAAAATGCGCGATAAAGAATCGGGTTTGATGTTCTTGGAACCAGGGAGGTACGAGAGAGTTAAATCAAAACGACTGAAAAAAAGAGCCCACGAGCCTGCCTGGAGTTCAATCTTTTAGTGGTTCTAATGTATTCCAGGTTCTTGTGATCCGTCCAGACGATAAAAGGTACCCCTGAACCTTCTAACCAGTGGCGCCATTCCTCCAATGCTAACTTGACTGCCTATAACACTGCAGATAACACTGCACCTACCCCCACGTGTCGACCTCCACCACGAACTGACGTGACGGATCAGGGGTGATTAAGATGGGTGCTGAAACAAAACAACCTTTAAATTTGGCAAACACAGCCTCGGCTGTGTCTGACCACCTGAACGTAGTTCTGGGAGAGGTCAAGGCGGTCAGAGGCGCGGCTAGTTGGCTGAAGTTGCGTATAAAATGCTGGTAGAAATTGGTGAATCCCAGAAACCTCTGTAGGGCCTTACGGGAATCTGGACTTGGCCAATCCACCACAGCCTTAACCTTTTCAGGATCCATATGCATTCCCTCAGTCGACACGATGTACCCCAGGAAAGGAACAGACTGTGCATGAAAAGCGCATTTCTCCGCCTTGACAAAAATCCCATTCACTAGCAACCTCTGAAGCACTCGTCGTACGTGCTGCACGTGTTCCTGGAAAGAAGAAGAAAAAAAAAATCAATATGTCATCCAGGTAGACATATATGAACTGATCAACCATATCTTGCAGCACGTCGTTGATGAGTGCCTGGAGTGCTTCCATTCATCTCCATCCCTAATGCGGACCAAATGATAAGCATCACGTAAATCCAATTTCGTGAAGATCGACGCTCCCTGCAACCTCTCGAAAGCTGAAGACATCAACGGCAAAGGATGAGTATTATTTACCGTGATGTTGTTCAGCCCCCGGTAATCAATACAAGGTTGCAGAGATCCGTCCTTCTTCCCCACAAAAAAGAACCCCGCCCCCGCTGGAGAAGAGGAATGGCGGATGAACCCCGTTGCCAGTGAATCAGAAATATATTTCTCCATAGCCTCCCTTTCTGGAACAGAAAGTGAATATAACTTGCCTTTAGGTGGAGACATACCTGGCAGTAAATCTATGGCACAGTCATAGGGGCGATGCGGAGGGAGAGAAGCAGCCCGAGACTTACTGAACACCTCCAGATCAAATCAATCAAAATCAAATCAAATCAAATCAAATCACTTTATTGTCACTCTACCATATGCACAAGTAGCCTGGATGCCAGCCGAACTTAGCCCCGCCCACAACATTTTTACACGGGCAGTTCGGTCTGGACTTGATCGGTAGAGAAGTAATTATGCCCGAACAGAAACTGTTCGGACCAATGAAATTGTCAGGGCGGGCTTTAGACGATGATGGACAGATGATAAACAGTAACGTAATCATCCACGTCATCAAAGGCGCTTGGGTTGAGTTTGTTCTAATCCTAAACGGAGAACTTGTTGGTATATGCGTTCACCTTTACTATTTCTCTCAGAAATGATGATCGTGTTGGTAAGTAAACTCTGTGTATCCTTTTTTTTACAACACCGGCAAAGATCGTTTACAGTCATCTTTTTCTTCTAACGTTAGGCTACTTATTCAAGCGTGCGTACAGGGTTGCCAAGTATTTACAACAAAACCCGCCCAATTGTTAACGTTCCTCAAAACTAGCCAAAAACAAGCCCAATAGCTTTCCAGAGGGGGTTCTCCGGGAAAAAAAGGCATTTGGGGGGTAAAATATGTGTTATTTTGGCAGGGCTGGCAGCTAAAAATCGCATTCCTGGGTCTGTATATCACATAATAAGGGTCGCTTCAACCCGCGGACATGGCAACACAGTGCAGTTGAGTTCTGTTGACATTTGATAACTAACGTTATGCGTCGTTCCGTTGCTCTGATTGGTTGTAGGTCTATCCAATTGAGGTCTTTCCTGGTTCGGTTGAAACACGCCCCATAATCACAGCCCAACGGAGCAGAATCAGACTCATATTCTGACTAGAATTGAGTATGACGACGTCAGGCTAATGCACAAGTGCAACAGTAGGTGAAATTCTTAGGTGCAGTCCGAGCAAACATAGTAGTCATGACATGACATGTACAACATTTAAGCAACAACAGATTACACATCTGATGCGCACACAATTACTCACAGCACAATAAACAATAAATAATTTACACAATGTGAGTGTAGTTCTCACAGCTTTAAAAATATACACATACTTACAATATACATATACTTTAAACAATATACACTAAACATACATTAAACAATAACAGTATACATTAAGCTATAGTAATAATATACAATGTACAGTATACAATATGTTCACAAATTGAAATCCAAAGTGCAATAGATGCTGTATGATAAATAAATGTGTATATAATGTGTGTGTATCTCCAGTGGTTTGTGCTGAGTGATATTCTGTCCAGTGTGTGTTATGATACTGATGGATCAAGAGTTAAGTAGTCTGATTGCTTGTGGGAAGAAGCTGTTCTGGAGTCGGCTGGTGCGTGTTCTGATGCTGCGGTACCGTCTGCCTGATGGCAGCAATGAGAGCAGCCCATGGTTCGGGTGGCTAGAGTCTCTGATGATCCTCTGAGCTCTCTTCACACACCGCCTGGCATAAATGTCCTGGAGGGAGGGAAGCTCACCTCAGATGATGCAGCTGGCCGTGCGCACTACCCTTTGCAGGGCCTTGCGGTTGCGGGCGGTACTGTTGCCGTACCAGGTGGTGATGCAGCCAGTCAGCAGACTCTCTATGGTGCAGGTGTAGAAGCGTGTGAGGATGTGGCGGTTCATTCCAAACCTCCTCAGCCGTCGCAGGAAGAAAAGGCGCTGATGAGCCTTCTTCACAACGGCCTCAGAGTGGACGGACCATGAGAGTTCCTCTGTGATGTGGACACCGAGGAACTTGAAGCTGCTGACTCTCTCCACCGGTGCTCCATTGATGGTGATGGGGCGGTGTTCTCTCTCATTCCTCCTGAAGTCGACCACCAGCTCCTTGGTCTTGCTGACGTTGAGGGAGAGGTTGTGCTCCTGACACCACCGTGTCAGAGTGTGCACCTCCTCTCTGTAGGCCGTTTCATCATTGTCAGTGATGAGACCTACCACTGTCGTATCGTCAGCAAACTTGATGATGGTGTTGGAGCTGTGGATTGCCACACAGTCATGTGTGTACAAGGAGTACAGGAGTGGGCTGAGAACACATCCCTGAGGGGCTCCAGTGTTGAGAGTCAGTGATGAGGAGATGTTACTGCCCATTCTGACCACCTGGCGTCTGTTTGACAGGAAGTCCAGGATCCAGCTGCATAACAAGCTGTTTAAGCCTAGAGCCCGGAGTTTCATGTCAAGTATGGAGGGCACAATGGTGTTGAATGCTGAGCTGTAGTCTACAAACAGCATTCTCACATACGTGTTCCTCTTTTCCAGGTGGGAGAGAGCAGTGTGAATTGTTGATGAAATGGCATCATCAGTGGAGCGGTTTTTGTGGTATGCAAACTGCAGTGGGTCCAGTGAGGGGGGGAGAACGGAGCAGATGTAGTTTCTGACTAGTCTCTCAAAGCATTTGCTGATGATGGGGGTCAGAGCAACAGGACGGCAGTCGTTTAAGCAGAGTGCTTTTGACTGCTTAGGTACAGGAACAATGGTGGACGGTTTGAAGCATGTGGGGACCACGGACAGGGAGAGGGACAGGTTAAAAATGTCCGTGAAAACTCCAGCCAGTTGGTGCGCGCACGCTCTGATCACGCGGCCCGGAATGCCGTCTGGACCCACGGCTTTACGGACGTTCACCCGCCGGAAGGATCGGGTTACATCCGCTAAAGATACGGAGAGTGAACTAACCTCTGCATCTTCAGCCACGAGCTCTCTCTCGGCGAGTGCGGTGTTAGTTCCCTCAAAGCGAGCATAAAAGGTGTTGAGCTCGTCCGGGAGAGAGGCAGCGGTGTTCACGGTGGAGTTTGTGTTCCCTTTATAGTCCGTGATGGTGTTAATTCCCCGCCACATGCTTCTAGAGTCGGTGGTGTTGAACTGTCCTTCAATCTTGTCCCTGTACTGGCGTTTTGCTGCTCTGATGGTTTTCCGGAGGGCATAACTTGCTTGTTTATGCTCCTCCGCATTATCGGAGTTAAAAGTGAAGGTCCGCGCATTGAGTGCCGCGCGAACATCCCCATTTAGCCACGGCTTCTGGTTTGGGTACAGCCGTATTGTTTTGGTCGGAACAATGTCTTCTACGCACTTCCTGATGAAACACGTTACGCTATCAGCGTAGACCTCGATGTCGTCATCAGAGGCCGACCGGAACATCTCCCAGTCCGCGTGATCAAAACAGTCCTGTAGCATAGAGTCCGATTGGTCCGACCAGCACTGGATGGTTCTGAGGGCGGGTGCTTCCTGTTTCAGTCTCTGCCTATAAGCGGGCAAAAGTAGAATGGAAGCATGATCTGATTTGCCGAATGGTGGGCGCGGGAGGGACTTATAACCATCCTTGAAGGGGGAGTAGCAGTGGTCTAAGACGCGGTTCCCTCGCGTGTTGAAGCTAACATGTTGGTGGTATTTGGGTGCAATGCGTTTGAAGTTGGCTTTGTTAAAGTCTCCGGTCACAATAAACGCAGCCTCAGGATGCGCGGTTTCCTGCTCACTCACTGTCCTATACAGTTCCTTTAGTGCCCGGTCTGTGTCGGCTTGTGGGGGAATATACACAGCTGTGATGATTCCACAATTCCCTCGGTAGCCAGAATGGTCGGCACAGAACCATGAGAAGTTCCAGATCAGGAGAACAGAAAGACCTTATAGAATGTACGTTCCTCTGATCACACCAGGATCTGTTGATCATAAAACACACACCCCCGCCTTTGCTTTTCCCTGAGAGATCTTTTTCTCTGTCCATTCGATGCACGGAGAACCCCGTGGTTTCGATGGCCGAATCTGGAGTCTCAGCAGACATCCAAGTTTCTGTAAGGCAGATAATGCAGCAGTCCCTCGTCTCTCGTTGGAAAGAGATCCGTGCTCTCAGCTCGCAGAGTTTATTGTCCAGAGACTGAACATTAGCTAGTAAAATACTGGGAAGCGGGGGTCGGTTTGCGCGGCGTCTTACTCTGATGAGCACGCCGGCTCTCTTCCCCCGTCTCCGGCTGCGTTTCCACGGTCGGGCCGCCCATACAAAAGGTTCCGCTGCCGTGTTTGTAAACAGCGTGTCGTTGTTGATGAATTTAAAGTCCGGTTTTCGGTGTGCGATTGCCGAACCAATGTCCAAAAGTGTCTGTCTGTCGTACGTAGTAAGGCAGACAACATCCAAGACAAAAAACACAAAAACTGTAAACAGAACAAACAAAAAACTACAATGATTCAGCGGAGCTTGCGACGTAGCAGCCATCCTCGGTGCCATCTTGAGCATTAAATCATTGAGCATTAGATCGCGGTACTCCGCGGGCACGTTAGACAAATCCACTGCTTCCTCCTGAAAAACAGAGACAGAAACAGATGGACATGCAGACACAAGACAAGACTCATGACATTTTTTGCTCTAAGCCAAGATAGCTTTCTGCTGTCCACGCTAGGGTTGTGACGGATGAGCCCGGGGTGACCAAGGACGATGGGTGCAAGGGTTGAGTCCAGAATATAGAACGGTATGATCTCGGAGTGGTTGCCTGATGTGATGAGGGTGATATCTTTGTGGTGAATGAAATGGTGGGGAGTTTGTGACTGTTCAAGGCGTGTACTGCTATCTTGTTAGTGAGGGGCATCGGAAGTTTGTGCGTGAATGTATGGTCCACGAAGTTACCCTCAGCCCCGAAGTCCAGAAGTGCCTGACAGTCGTGAGTGTTGATGGACCATCTCAGTCTTACCGGAAGGAGTATAGATGTAGATGAGGTCTTCTCGGTGGAGATCCCACCCGATAGTAGCCTCATACTTACCATCGGACTTGGCCCTTTTACCGAGAAGCGATTGGTCCGGGTACATCGCTCGACTCTGGATAGTCGGCCGTCTACTCTCAACGCCAACTCAATAAGTCCATTAATAGATGTCAGTAGATCCAGGGCATAGATCTCTCTCTGGACGCGGTCAGCCAACCCATGCAGGAACATGTCCCACTGCACCTCCTCGTTCCATTGACACTCCGCCGCTAGGGTTCGAAATTCGATGGAAAATTCAGAATCCAATCCCTCTCCCTGACGCAATACTTTAATTTTAAAAACATTTTATTGTAGCTTCATGCATCCTTTTTATCAACACTTGAATGTGTTTCATAAAGTTTCATAAAGAAAGGCAATATTTTAAACAAAAGTTGAGAAAATTGCATTTTTGTCAAAAACGCCTGGATCAGATTCAGATTAAGAACGATGATCAAAACACAGATGGAGTAGATTGAGTCCATCAAAGATTCACAGTCGTTTTCTCTTCATGGATTCGACATTTCATTTGGGAACATAAGGCAGATTTACATGCTGTTTAATGTTTGATGATTTGCGTGAGCAATCTTCAATGGCCGTTTTTCACTACCAAGTAGGCCTACGTGAACTTCTGACTTGCGTCTCCCGAGGACGGGAGGACACAGGTCCGGTATTAGGCAACATGACATCATGACTTTGCATACAAAACGAAATACATATCATAAAACACCACTCTGCCTCTTTTCATTTTAATACAATTTTTTTTTTAAACATATTATAGCCGCACAAATGTGGTTCAGGCAACGCATACCGTGATTATCTTCACTGCATATAACAAAACGAAATATAAAACAACCCTGCCTCTTTTTGTTTACATTTAAAAAAAAATGTGGTTCACAAAATAAGTGTGCATATATATGATTATCACTGTAATAAAATTAAATATGACATAAAACACAGCCCATTCTCTTTTTGTTAAATGTCAGTTTATGTGATCAATAATTGCCCTTATAAAAGTATATATAATATATATATTTATTTATTTATAAATAAAGCAAACAATTCAGTCAAACAAAGTCAGCGCTAGTAGGCTACAACAACGGTAAAGTAACTTGCATGAGGCAGATCTGTTCAGGTTCTTTCCCCAAGGAAATCAGCAGCCAGCAGTGCACTTGATGGCAGCACAGGTGGAGTCCATATGCACACTAACAAGTTCTTCTTCGCTACTTCAAGTTTAACAGCATTAGATTGGCCCCTACAGGTCAATCCACAACAGCTCACTCTATAACATCCCCTCCATAATAAATCACAATACTATGCACAATCATATAACCACAATAGTTACCCACACACACACAAAAATATCACCATCATGTAGTGGAAACCTACTTACACACCCAAAACCCATCACAGTTCACCTGTTCAGTTTTTTTTTTCTCTTTTTTTCACAATCTTCAAAATCTTCCAATAACAGTTCACATTTTTTTTCTTAATTCAGTTCATAATCTTTCAAATGACCAGGCAATTTCCTGGTTCTCTGTGACCGTCTCACCACAGGGCTAACGGATTTGTTCATGTCAGTGGTCATCTCAGAAGTTTGAGAATAATCCCCATCTGTTTCAAAGGGATTGCTTTCACAAGGCATGTCCTCAGCCCCTGTTTCCTCAGTCTCTTTAGCAACTACCGGAGCAGAGTGATCAGAGGAGTCAAAATCAGGATATTTACATCCCATGTCCTCTGTAAGGTTCACAAGCAATTTTTGCCAGCCATGAATTCACTCAAAAAATTATTTTATGATGCTGTTCACTTTATTTAAGAAATTCATCTTGATTTAACACAATTATATCAGGTTTCTGGTTCAAATGTAATTGATTCATGTTAAACTGACTTAAAACTGTTACTCTTTGACATAACTTGATGTTTTCATTTTGAAATAACATGTTTCAATCAAGTAACCCAATCAAACAAGACTTTCACTTCCCATCATGCTTTGCAAAGGGGCTGAATTCGGAGAGTAAATGTTTAAATAAAGTGCTAGTTGATGCATTTTTAACAAGATAAGAAAATGGAGAGACTTTTTAATGCTTAATGTTTTGTTATGTTGGTATTTAAACGTTTTTGTTATGTTAGTGTTTTTGGAGGTTACCATTGTGGTGAAGTGTAGAGCATGTGCTTGGGATGAGGACCTGCTAATCACAATTAAAGTTGTTTTAATAATAAAAAACAACTACTGGGCATGCCATGCATGTAACAAAACTATCTTCTGGCTATAAGACCTTGTAAAAGATTTTGTAAATGTTGTAAAAATAGTATTTAACTAAATAAAAATAATCAATTAAACTGGATTACTTGTTTTGGTTTGTTTTTTATATTCATTTTAGAATAATTAAATTTAATAGTTTTGGACAAAATTAAGAATGTTAACCTGATTTAACTAAATGGCATTGAATTGACCTTATGTAAAAAACTTACGTTTACTGAAATAAACTATTTTAATTAAATTCAACATAACCCAATTACGTGGAACCTGTTGACATAAATAAATTAAGTAAAATCCACGTATATTTTTTTGGAGTGTTTGTTCTACATGTCTTCGGACCACTCTCCCATCACCAAGCATCACTTTATATAAGAAAGTGGTCCAGTCACGGTCTCTATGTGCCCCAGAATCCATTTCGGTCCATAGCTAAAATTCCGAACAAGTACTGGATCTCCAACACCAAAACTACGTTTATGGGCCTTTTTTATTATGATGGACTTTTAGCTTTTGTTGTTGCTCCTGAATCTTTCTAGTTAAATCAGGATGCATAAAGTCCAAAGAACATAGACATTTCTGTCCATGTAACATTTCAGCTGGTTAGAGCCCTGTAGTGGTCTGAGGAGTAATTCTAACTGAATAACACTCGGGCCATTTGGTGGCAATCGTTCCGCATGCCTTTAAAGGTCCCGTTCTTCGTGATCCCTCTGTTCAAACTTTAGTTAGTGTGTAATGTTGCTGTTAGAGCATAAATAATACCTGTAAAATTATAAAGCTCAAAGTTCAATGCCAAGCGAGATATTTTATTTAACAGAAGTTCCCTTTCAAAGCCTACAGCGAGCGGCCGGTTTGGACTACATCCTGGTACTTCCTTCATAAATGACGTCGATAGAACAGTAGAACAGACTAACCTCCGCCCACAAGAATACGTGAAAAAAGGGGGCGTGGTCTTGTTGCTGTCCCACGTGGAGAAGAGGAAGTGTCGCGTGGAGAAAAGGAAGTGTTCCGTTTGAGTGTGTTTGTCGCCATGTCGTCGAGACGCTGTTATTTTCATCCCGGAGTCAAATCACCTTTGTTTGGCTTTCCCAGGGACGCTGTAGAGATCATTGAGCGCATACATCTCCCGTTAAGAGGCGTGACCTTTCCACGTGCACTAAGCTGCTGTCGAATCACAACACAGGAACCGTGACGCGTTCGCTAAACTGCGGTCAAATCACAACACGGGAACCGCTGGCACAATCAGAACTCGTTACGTATTTCTGAAGGAGGGACTTCATAGAACAAGGAACTCATCAACCCGTTTTTAGGACAGTGAAAACAGCGGTATACAGATAAGTAAATTGTGTTAAAAATACAGTTTTTTTTTTACACACGAAACATGAACACATGTTATATTGCACACTGTAAACACAATCAAAGCTTCAAAAAACACGAAGAACGGGACCTTTAATAATTTGCACGGCCCGTTCTACTAAACCATTACTGGAAGCATGATAAGGTGCAGAAGTGACATACCATACTTAGTAATTCAGTACTAACTAAACAAGTAGCATTATCCGATACAATCAGTTCAGGTAGTCCATGGTTACTGAAGCTATTACGCAAACATTCAATGGTGGCAGCAGATGTGGCTGAGTTCACTGGATACACATGCATCCATTTTGAATGTGCATCAATCAAGATAAAGAAAATGTTTCCCATGAATGGACCTGCATAATCCACATGCAGTCTTTGCCATGGTTTTTCTGGCCAATTCCAAGGATGCAGTGGAGCTACAGCTGGAATGTTCTTATGCTCTTGGCACCTCTGACAGGTTTTGACCAACCTTTTAACATCTTGATCTAACTTGGGCCACCACTCATAACTTTGGACCAAAGCTTGCATCCTACACTCCTGGGTGGCACTGATGCAGTTGTTTCAGAACTTCAGATCTACTCACACTGGGAATGATTACTCGGGCCCCCCAGAGCACACAACCATCCTGTACAATTAATCTCTCCTGGATGTAAATGGATCAAACTCTGCTCCCATTAATTCCTGCAGGAATCCTCTTTGTACCATTTATCTTACCCCGGATAATACCGGATCTTTTTTCACCTGTTCTGCTGTAATCAAGGTTATGTCTGCATTCTCCAGCATGAGGACTCTTTCCTCCAGTTCAGGGCCAGATTCCGTTGACAATGGTAACCGACTGAGATCATCTGCATTTCTATGATCCTTGCCAGGCTTGTAGATGATGGTGTTCATTTGCTCTTATAGAGACAGAGCGTATTTAGGCCAAGCCCACACCGGGGGCAATACAATGCTCTCCATTGACTTTGCATTGCGTGAGGCTGCCTCCTTGTCATTTCAGACTTATAACAAAAAACAGAACAATGTCTAAAAGCTAATATGTGACAATGTGTCAACCAGGGTTAAACACCCCTGATCTTATGCGATCTGATGGTAAGCATGGCTCATATCCAGTTTGATGAACTTTTGCCCACCTGACAATGTTGCAAACAAATCTTCTATTCGGGGGATGGGCACTGTTCCAGCTTTGAAACTCGATTTACTGTTAGCTTGTAGTCACCACATAGTTGTACTGTATTGCCAGACTTTAACACTGGTACAGGTGCAGCCCATTCAGAGTGTTTAATAGGTTCTTTGATGTTTTCTTTTAGCAGGCATTCTATTTCAACTTCTACCTTCGCTTTCATTGCATAAGGAACTGGTCTGGCTTTGAAGAATCTGGGAACGGCTTCCTTGTCCACATAAATCTTGGCTGGTGGACCTTTCAATTCACCCAATTCCTCTTTAAACAATTCTGCATGTCGGCTGAACACTTCGGGCAAGGTTACATTTTCCACCCCTTGAAGCTTATGTATGGCCTCCCATTCCATGCCCAATTCCTTAATCCATCGTCTGCCTAATAAATTGGGTACAACCACTACTGGTAACTCCTTCACTGTTGCTTTTTACTCTTTAATTCTGAAATTTTTTGTTTTTCCCATAATTTGGAATTTTTTTACCCAGTCATTACAGTCACACCACAGCCTGTATCCACTTCAAAAGGTACATTTGACTTATTAACAGCCAATGTGATAGTCAGGGGAGCAACCTTTGGAATCTCGGTTTCTTTCAAACTGTGAACTGTAAAAATACCTTCTTCATCAGATGCACTGTTTTCATCTCTACTCATATAATGTGATCTTTGTCCTCCTCTGACCCCGATGCCTAATGTTATGAAACTTCACTTTGCCATCAGCCAAAACGATTTGTCAGGGAACAAATGATAGATTCATGAGACCACAAGACGAATTATATCTCATGTTTAACCACTACAGAGACATCAGAACCAGGCCGAGGAAAGGCTGCTCTCGGCGGGGTAAATGAGCGCTGAGCGCCCGCTGATCAACTGGATCTCACAACTCCGAAAACGCCAGATAAGATTTTCAAACAGGTGCTCTCTCTATAAATAAACCACAGATTTGAGCTTTAAACAATTACATTCTCGCCTGAAAAAGTCTTAAAACTACATTGCGTGACACATTAACAGTAGTATTTTTAAATAATGTGGGTTTTCTCATCTGCTATTGACGCTTGCTGGTTGGTGTGAGATGGATTCTGGGATACCTGTCTGTCTTAAGTCCGCTCAAGTCACCTCCTGATGCATCCTCAATAAAAGGGGCTGATCAAGGACATGGGGATTTGAACTGTACTTGGCTAGATGTGAACTTTGAATTGGAACAGTACTTGGGCAGCGACTGATGACGTTTGACAAGTCTACAAGAACACAAGTACAGACAAGAACGCATATTGAGAAATGGCCTATCGCTTGTTTCAGCTTCTTCTTCCCCTGTATTTTGATCCGGAGATTCTGTACTAGAAGATACGTCATAGCGCCCCCTACCGTATAACAGTGAAAACATAGGTAGTTGGATAATTCAGTCAATGGTGGGGAAAGAGTAAAGTACATTTTAAGTAAATTCCTTTGTATACTACCAGTAGACTAGACACAAAAATTCAGATACGCAGAATTAGGATCCGTTTTATATCAATATTCTAATCAATATTTTCAAACAATGTAAGTTTAATAAGACTGTATTTAAAACTATGTTAAAAAAGTATATTTAATAGGCTACCCAATCAAAAGATTAAACACAATTACAAGCCAAGTATACTTTTGAATACTTAAAGGGTTAGTTCACCCAAAATTGAAAATAAAGTCAGTAATTACTCACCCTCATGTTGTTCCAACCATGTAAGACCTTCGTTCATCTTCGGAACATAATTTAGTATATTTTTGATGAAATCTGAGAGCTGTCTCACTCCTCCATAGGCTTTCAGAGGGAATGAAACTTGATGGCCCAGAATAGTAAGTAAAAACGTCATTTAAGGAGTCCAAATGACTACAGTGGCTCTGTATTAAGTCTATCATGCGACGAAAATACTTTTTGAGCGGAAAAACAACAAAAATAACGACTTTATCCCACTATTATTGTTCAATTATTGTGCGAGACTCGTGCATGCGTCGTGGCACTCCCGCGAACTCTCGTCAGAGGCTCAAATTGAACAATAATAGTGGGATAAAGTCGTTATTTTTGTTGTTTTTCCACTCAAAAAGTATTTTCGTCGCATGATAGACTTAATACAGAGCCACTGTAGTCATTTGGACTCCTTAAATGACGTTTTTACTTACTATTCTGGGCCATCAAGTTTCATTCCCTCTGAAAGCCTATGGAGGAGTGAGACAGCTCTCAGATTTCATCAAAAATATACTAAATTATGTTCCGAAGATGAACGAAGGTCTTACATGGTTGGAACAACATGAGGGTGAGTAATTACTGACAGAATTTTCATTTTTGGGTGAACTAACCCTTTAATTATACTTTTAAGCATATCTCAATCAAAGATTGAGTACAAGTATAGGCCAAATATACTTTTCTGTCAGTATCAGTCAAGTATACTTAAGTGCAATTTTAAGTATATTTCTGAGAGGTACATAAAAAGTAGACTAAAAGTATACTTTCTTATTTTTAGTTTAAAAGAAATATACTAATAGAGCACTTGAATAAACTTCGTTTTCGTAAGGGTATGCAAGAGCTGTAAAAAGTTTTAAGTTTTAAGAAAAAACTAATAGAATAGGTAATTGCTAGTCTTAATTGGTCAGGTGCTGCTGGAAAATGTGTGTCTTTAGAAAAATTAGCTACAGACTCGAATTGAGATTGGCAGGTCATACCACCAGGTGGGAACGGTCCAGGAAAAGGTTTGTGAGAGTGATTTCGTGCCTCTTTGGGATGAGACGAGGCGTCATTCACTTGCAGAATGCAAGCTTCTGGAGGGCACATAAGTCTGAACAAGCAAGTTCAGGTATACTGGTGCAGAGCCAGTGGTTGTCTTATAGGCAAACACCAGTGCCTTGAATTTGATGCAGTTGAAATCAGTTCAGTGTTGATTCATTTCGGTTCAATAACAGTGTAAAGTTCATCAATTATAAAATTAGTTCAATTCAGCTATAAAGTAGCTCTGCAGAAAACAGTGTTGTCATCATCCAGCTTAGATGAATTCTCATCCAATAGTGTCAGTGAAGCCAAATCAGTATTATTGCTGAATATTCAGTCAGAATCATGTATGAATCAGTCCTACCCATTACACATTACACATAATTCAGCCTGATTTGAAAAATTATGACTAAATTCCATTTTTTGATTGAACAATTTGTTTAATGTGTTTTGAACCCTAGAATATTCCTCTAGGAATGTGTCAAGGCCACATGCAGAGTTTGTTCATTTCACCCAATAGCAAGATATGACCTTCTGGCAGAAAGGAGGGAGGAGGTGAACAGAATTCTGTTGGAGGCAGACACAAAAACATCATTGAGCAAGAGGCCAAGAGAGACAGACAGAAATAAGCAGGAGAGATTGTGAAGGGAACATAAATTACGTCTAAACTAGAACTCTACATGAAATGTGTTAAAAACTGCAGTACTTCTCACTTTCACATTTGCCCCAAGCTTTCTCCACAGAAACTCATCTGCAGTGTTTCATTTGGAGACTGAAATGAATAGTCAATCACACTTTACACTAAACAGAAATGAAATAGAAAGAGAGAGTGTAAGTGCATGCAGTTGCATCAGATCATTGGGCTTCTGGCAGGCCTTGATGTTGTTCAAGGTGAGAGATGAGATGGCAGCAGACGGGGCTATCAGCAGACGTATCTGCCCGCCGACCTTGCTGTCCCATCTGGCGAAAGCAAGCAAATGAAGCCAGGAGTTGAGAGCTGAGTTATATTATGCATGGGGCACTTTATGAAAACTCCCATGAGTTACAGCCTTCAGCTATTGATCACAGAGAGCATTTAAACTGAGATAAAGACATCATTGTTGCTGCTTCTCTTTGGTAGGAGGTGTTTATTTTCATGCTCCCCTTCGGAAACACGAAAAACCTTTCTGCTCTCTACCATACTTCAGCATTGTTGCCAATTTCTTTGGCAGTTAGTTTTGAATAATTCATAAAAAAGCTACATGATTTATTCATTTAGCATATTTTGTTCAAAGTGACTTATAAATGAAGAAAAACACAAACAATTTCAAGGAACAGTTCAATCAAAAATGTGTGTTCTGTCATCATTTACTAACTCTCATGTGTCATCCTTGGAAAACAACATGTGAACAGTTTTCCTTTAATTACATAAACTTTCATTTCTCACAAAAGCATGACTTCAGCACACTTGGAATATGTATACACTCTAAAGACCAGTTTACACCAAGGACAACAACTGTAAAGATAACGATAAAGATAATAATAGTTTTAAAATTAAAAAAAAGAGCTTGCGCATTTAAAGCGACAGATGACATAACTCAGTGGATGCTTATAATAAACAGAACAATATCTTTATTATTATTATTGTTAGCTATCCTTCTTGGTGTGAACAGACCTTAAAGTGCACCTATTATGGTTTTTCGAATATTCCCTCTCATGCGGTGTGTAATGGAGCTTCTCAAATCTCAGCGTTCAACGCGGGATTCGCAAAACGCTTGCCCTTGAAAGATGGGTCAGTACCCAGTTTATTTGGACCAATTTGCTCCTCAGAATCACAACCTGTAAATATGAATAATTATTAATGTATATATTTTCTACTTGGTGTTCAAAATACATAGTTCCAGCTAACTAACATTATTTCTGAACGTCTTGCTGAAATACTTCTGCTAAGCAGCTGAGGGTCACTATTACCTAAAACTGTCTATTACTGCAGATTGTCTGTCGTTCTTACTACTTTGAGTAAAGATAAAGGTTTGAGCAAGATAATGTTATATCAGTCATTCATGTTAGCGCTGGGCAAACGTATGCACTGTTATTGATACAGTTCCTTCATGTGCACCGCAATAAATCAGAAATATACACATGGGTTTGTTGATGGCCGTACACTTGTTAATACTGATGTTGAGGAATTAGTTGAAACATTTCATAATGTGCCTCAAACTGAGTAGTGTATAACTGAGAAACGTCCTGCTCAAGTTGTACTTGCTATGGAGGTTTGGGTTGAATAACTAGTTCTTCCAAAGTTTCATCATCAGACTCGCGCTCGGATTGATATGGTAAAATCGATGTCATTGTTACTATATTTACAGGGTGTACAATCGCTGAAGACTGAGGAAGTTGCCGGACGGACCTGAAGTTCAGTTATGGTAATGGCTGTTTAGCTTCTGACAATTGCTGTAAGCGGTAGACCAATCACAACAGGCTGGGCCATCTGGCCAATCAGAGCCGAGTAGGCATGCGGAAAGGAAGGTTTGGAGAGACTGATTCACCTGATGAGTCGTTTGAGAATCATTGAAAAATGTGGTGATGTATAATGTCTATTATGAGAAAATGAAAGTGTTTTTTGACCTTTTATACAAAACAAAACAAAATAAGGAACCTTTAAAATAACATAATAGGGACTATAATGCCTGCTAGAGACTGTACAATCACACTGTATGACATGGAGATAATAAACTTGGGTATGACATATATGTAGACTGTACGATGATGACACCTATTGAATCATAGGCTATAACGCAAGTTAGTATAGAAGAATAAAATGTCATCAGCTAGTTGTAAACAAATTGAGCAAGATGAATCACACTTTGGCAAATGTGTTTTTTATGTGCGCTGAAAAAAAGAGAAGGAAGCAAAAGAGGAGAATATACACTTACCTAAAGGATTATTAGGAACACCTGTTCAATTTCTCATTAATGCAATTATCTAATCAACCAATCACATGGCAGTTGCTTCAATGCATTTAGGGGTGTGGTCCTGGTCAAGACAATCTCCTGAACTCCAAACTGAATGTCGGAATGGGAAAGCAATTTTGAGCATGGCATGGTTGTTGGTGCCAGACAGGCCGGTCTGAGTATTTCACAATCTGCTCAGTTACTGGGATTTTCACGCACAACCATTTCTAGGGTTTACAAAGAATGGTGTGAAAAGGGGAAAACATCCAGCATGCGGCAGTCCTGTGGGCGAAAATGCCTTGATGATGCTAGAGGTCAGAGGAGAATGGGCCGACTGATTCAAGCTGATAGAAGAGCAACTTTGACTGAAATAACCACTCGTTACAACCGAGGTATGCAGCAAAGCCTTTGTGAAGCCACAACATGCACAACCTTGAGGCGGATGGGCTACAACAGCAGAAGACCCCACCGGGTACCACTCATCTCCACTACAAATAGGAAAAAGAGGCTACAATTTGCACGAGCTCACCAAAATTGGACAGTTGAAGACTGGAAAAATGTTGCCTGGTCTGATGAGTCTCGACTTCTGTTGAGACATTCAGATGGTAGAGTCAGAATTTGGCGTAAACAGAATGAGAACATGGATCCATCATGCCTTGTTACCACTGTGCAGGCTGCTGGTGGTGGTGTAATGGTGTGGGGGATGTTTTATTGGCACACTTTAGGCCCCTTAGTGCCAATTGGGCATCGTTTAAATGCCACGGCCTACCTGAGCATTGTTTCTGACCATGTCCATCCCTTTATGACCACCATGTACCCATCCTCTGATGGCTACTTCCAGCAGGATAATGCACCATGTCACAAAGCTTGAATCATTTCAAATTGGTTTCTTGAACATGACAATGAGTTCACTGTACTAAAATGGCCCCCACAGTCACCAGATCTCAACCCAATAGAGCATCTTTGGGATGTGGTGAAGTTTGGGACTCACAAATCTCCATCAACTGCAAGATGCTATCCTATCAATATGGGCCAACATTTCTAAAGAATGCTTTCAGCACCTTGTTGAATCAATGCCACGTAGAATTAAGGCAGTTCTGAAGGCGAAAGGGGGTCAAACACAATATTAGTATGGTGTTCCTAATAATCCTTTAGGTGAGTGTAGACACCGTCATGGCTAGGGAAAAGAGGCCAACTTGTCATGTCAATTTTGCAAATGGAGTTTGAGGGAAGTAGCTTTAGGTTTTAGCACCATTGTTGTGCTGATCAATATGCCATTTCATGTTGCACTTTTATTGGCTTGTCAGTACAGTAGACGTAGGTCTACTGGGGCTTGAATGTGGTAGTTTCGTAGCTGTCAATGGAGAGACAGAAAGCTCTCAGATATCATTAATATGCCTATCTGGAATGGCAAACTGTCACAGAGTCAGCCACACCAACCATCACACAATCAACACAAGATCGTCCAACTCTGCCTACTCACATCACCTGAATACTGATTCCCTGCACCTGCACTCCCTCATCAACACACCCTATATCTCCCTACAGACTACCCACCGGTAATACTCACCTGTGCTACTTACCTGATCATCGCCTGATCTTCTGTCTTCCGTCATCTGTCACCTGTCTACAGCTGCCATCCTCCCGGATCCTGTTCTCCTGCTTTCTTTTCCCGATCTCCCTCTCCAAAGACAAGTACTCATATTAGCATTAGCTAAGTTATCATGTGACTATCCATCTGCAGATACTCACCATTGTCTCATTCACCAGATCCGTTTGCCGAACTTGTCCAAGCAGTGGACTCTCAACTCTGAAGGTCCCATGGCCCGTCCAGCGACATACATTGATGAGGTGGAGGATTGCTGTGGGTTTATACTTCAGTGCTCTCTCTACTTTGAGATGCAATCCCAGCTCTTCACCATGGATTGCGCTCAGATAGCTTTCATGATTTGCCTTGAAAGACCCGCTTCGGAACATCCGACCCCCTCACCACCTTTCGCCCTTCCAGCACCTGAACCGATGCAGGTCGATTCCTACCACCTCACTCGTATGGAGCGTCAAAGAACAATTCTAAATCAGTTATGTCTTTATTGTGGGGAAGAAGGTCATATCATCACCAACTGTCCCATCCGACCACCACGCCCAGCAATGAGTATCATACAACTAACACCTAAGATCACTCTTCTTTCTCGTACTACTGTGCAAATTCTATCCCCCAAACTTTCAGAGCAAGCCCTCATCATTCCGGATCTGCAGGGAACTTAATCTCTCATTAACTACTCCAGAAACTCAACCTCAAGAGGAAACGCTGAACTGAAGAACATGAGATGCAGAAGCATACCATCCTTGGCAAACCTCTGGGCCGTGGTCTGATTCGCCATTTCTCCCGCATCATGATGCTTCACATCGGCTGCCTTCATCAAGAACAGATTTTGTCCTTATTTGTCACAACATGAGCCCAACATCAACTGTAATTCTGGAGAAATCTTTCAATGGCGTGACTGTTTGTCACGCCATTGAAAGTGCCGTGACAAACTGTTTCCCGTCTGTGACTGTCTTGTTTTTTGTGACTGTCTGTTTCCCGTCTGCAAGTTACCTGTTCGCCATGAGATTTCACACATTGTCTCTCTGAACTCCGCTTCCATTGAAAGTCCTGAGACAGAAAGCAAGATCGAGATTCATCCTGAATACTGGGCGTTCCAGGATGTCTTCAGTAAGCGGTTGGCTACTAAATTACCACCTCATCGGCCATGGGACTGGGCCATTGACCAGCTGCCTGGGGCCAATCTGCCTAAGGGTAAAGTTTATCCACTGTCCATCCCGGAGCAGAAGGCCATGGAGGAGTACATCGAGAAGGCACTAAAACAACAATTCATCCGACCATCTACATCCCCTGCCACTTCCAGCTTTTTCTTCGTGGGAAGGACAGAGGCTTGCAGCCGTGCATTGACTACCATACCCTCAATCCACAGACAGTGAAGTATAGCTATCCCCTTCCTCTGGTACCTGCGGCCTTAGAACAGCTGCATGGAGCTTGTATCTTCTTCAAGTTGGACCTGAGGAGTGAGCCTATAATCTCATTCGGAAACAAGAGGGTGATGAGTGGAAGACTGCCTTTGTAAGACCATCAGGTTTAACTTCATCATCACCTATTGACCCGGCTACAAGAATTGCAAGGCAGATACCCTATCCCGTTTGCACAATCCTGAACCTGAATCCTGTCCTGCGGAACCTGTTCTCCCTCCAGCCATGATTGTCAGTCCCAACCAATGGTCCCCCGATGATCAGATCATCCAGGCCACATGCTCCACGCCTGCTCTACTGGGAGGTCCTGAGGGATGGATATTTGTTCCATTTGCCTGCCGCCTGTCCCTCATGGTCGCTCCTTCACAATCGCTACTGGTGGCCCACAATGACCCAGGATATCTTCCAATTTGTAAGAGGTTGCTCAGTCTCTGCTATAACCAACACGCAACGAAAATCTCACGAAGGTAAACTAGTTCCACTACCCATTCAACGGCATCTCTGCTCCCACGTGGAAATCGACTTCATGACCGATCTGCCCTCTTCAGTGTCCTATACATGTCTTTGTGGTCATAGCTCGATTCTCCAAAGCCTTCAAGTTAATACCCTTAAAGGGTCTTCCCACGACATTTGATGCGGCTGAACTCCTGTTTCAACATGTATTTTGTCATTTCAACCTACCCAAAGATATTGTGTTGGATAGAGGCCCCCAAATCATTACCTGCGTGTGGCAGGCCTTCAAGTTATTGGGAGTTCCTGTGAGTCTGTCATCCAGGTACCATCCACAAACCAATGGCCAGACTGAGTGCAAGACCTACGAGATCGGGGTGTGTATGCGGTCCTTCTGTCACCAGATCCAGGACAGCTGGAGTTTCCTTCCATGGGTGGAGTACGCCCAGAATTCCCTCCGGCAAACTACCACCGGGCTCACTCCATTCCAGTGCAAGCTAGGATACCAACCTCCCTTTTTCCCCTGGTCCGGCGAACCATCGGAGGTTCCATCTATCAACCACTGGTTTGAGGACAGCGAGAGGGTATGGGACTCAGCACATGTGCATCATCAAAAAGGACACAAACACCAGGATCTCAATACCAGCCAGGACAAAAGGTTTGGCTTTCGACCTGAGACATCCGTCTTTGCCTGCCCTGCCGTAAGCGGAGTCTCCGCTACATAGGTCCCTTCACAGTGCAGAGGCAGATCAACAAGGTCACTTATCGGCTCAACCTTCCCTCACACTACAGGATATCATCCTCCTTTTGCATTTCACTCCTCAAACCTCACACTGAACCTCTGTTGTCTTCCCCCACAGGATCTGGTGTTGATGAAGTACCTCCTCCTCCTGAAGTCTCAGATGAGGAACTCATCTACCGGGTCCACGCCATCCTCGGATCTCGGCGTCTCGGATGGCCAGTTAGAATACCTCTTCGACTGGGAAGGTTACGGCCTGGAAGAACAACCCTGGGTTGCTCGAGACAATGTACTAGATCCATAATTGCTCTCGCAATTCCTCAAAGAACATCCCAACCAGAGGTTGAGGTCGCCCCTGTTGTCACATCATTCGGCCGCCAGGAGCTGCCCGTGGAGGAGGATGTACTGTCACAGATTCAGCCACACCAACCATCATGCAATCAACACCAGATCGTCCAACTCTGCTCACTCGTTCACAATCACCTGAATACTGATTCCCTGCACCTGCACTCCCTCATCAACACGCCCTATATCTGCAGTCAACCTCCTCACATCAGTGTTTCGTCTCGTCATTTCTAGGAACGCTACAGACTACTCACCGGTAATACTCACCTGAGCTACTTACCTGATAATCGCCTAATCCAGTCTTCTGTCTTCCGTTATCTGTCACCTGTCTACAGCCGCCATCCTCCTGGATCCTGTTCGCCTGCTTTCTGTTCCTGATCTCCCCCTGCAAAGACAATAACTCATATTAGCAACAGCTTAGTTATCATCTTATTATCCATCTGCAGATACTCACCATTGTCTCATGCCTGCTTCTTCTCCGGTCTCTGCATTAAATAACTGGGTTATTCACTCACCTTGTTTGTCCTCTTCTGTTCCGTGACACAAACATTATTGCTCTTATTTCTGCAGTGTATGTAATACATTATACAACCTTTGAAAATGCACAAGGAAAATAAACAGCTGAAGCATAAACTGTTGGTAAGGCATCCTACAATGCAATGTGCTTGACCTTCTATTTATATCTATGACCTTCTATCACTGAAAACATGCAATGTGGTAAGGTCACATAACAACAAAGTAAGGTAACTAATGTTTGAAATGTGTATTTTTGCATTGTGCATATACTGGCTCTCATGATATTTTTAAAAAGTAGTAAAGGATGGATCCAGACAACGATGAAACTCAGTTGGTGTATACACTTGAGAAATCTCAGTCTCTGTATCTTTTGTCTTGTGTATAAGCTAATCAGTCTAATCTGTTCTCTGATATTGGGCCAGAACTTTACTGCAGTTCCCATTTCATTTAAACGATGCAGGGGTTGGGTGGGCTCCAAGATGTGGAGATGTTTGCATTCATTCCTAGACAAGAGCGGGAGAGAGAGAAGCAGCGAGAGCGGCTCAAATCTGTTACATAACCCTAGCCAGGCTTAAGTTATTTAAAACATATGTTTTCAATCAACTGTGAGATCCAGCGCTGAGCTATGTCTGTTTCTTCACGTGGGAACCCATCGATCAGGTTCTCATAACCCCTGAGCCAGTGTTAAAGTTGACATGAAACAGAAGTTGTGATTGTGACGTATGAAACACATCATCAGAGAAGAGAAGAGCTGCAAGAGGAAGGGGAAGTTATTTTGATTAAACTAGGGCTGTAATCTCCCAGTCGATTAGTCGATTATTAGTCGATAGGTTCTGGCTCGACCAAAATTCTGATTGGTCGATTTTTTGTCGCGTTCATTTCATCAGTTTTGCAGCGTTGCGTTCATTTCATCAGGGTGCGGATCCACTTGTCCGTGCAACACTTCTGTCGCGCCGCACTCAACTTTATTCCTATGGGTGATGTCAAGCGACTTTAACACGCCCGCAAAGCATTCCGGGAAGGCGGCGCTGTATTTGAACAAATGCCGCGTGTCAAAAAAAGCTGGTCGAAGCCCATCTTTATGCAAATGAATCCGTTGAACGCCATGCGACTATCCAATAGAAGTAGAGCACATGGAGACGGAGGGAAGTCTCTCGCGGGTCCATTGTTTTTCATTCCCCGCTGGCTCAAACGCACGCCCATAGCGGTAAACTTGAGGAACGCCCATCAACATACACATGAGGGGAAGCGTCACAACACCACGTTTCAGTCGTGCTGCAATGTGGATCTGTACTGTCGGTTTTGCTGCGTTCATTTCATCAGGTGGAAAGCACTAATTGCTAATGGGGGTGTTTTCAGAGCAGCCCTGTTTCACAGGTAACAGTCTGTCCTCAGAACACACCCTTGTTTTCACTTATTTTGGATTAGCCCAACCCACTGGAGAAGAGAGACAGATTGAAGTAGGCTAGTTTGCTGTATTTATTTAATTGTGAGAGCGTTTTTTCTGCTCTTGATCTGGCTTGTTTAATAAATATTCCTTTTTTTATTAAAGTGGACGTGCCTTTTGTGTTTAAGAGTAAAAGCTTTAAGTTAATAGTCTATTCGTGTCTCAGCCACGAAGCTGAGCTCCTGTTCGAGCTGCACAGAGCGGCTGAAATTTAGAGATTTCTGCACACTGTGAACCTTAGCATGCGCTGACCCCACTCTTTTTTATTTTTTTATTTTTTTATTTGGCCTACCATTGAGTTGCTGTTGTTCCCAATTGCTTCCACTTTGTTATAACACCATTAACAGTTGACCGTGGAATATTTAGTAGTGAAGAAATTTCACGAATGGACTTATTGCACAGGTGGCAACCGATCACGGGACCACGCTCGAGTTCACTAAGCTCCTGAGAGGGACCCATTCTCTCACTAATGTTTGTAGAAGCGTCTGCATGCCTAGTGCTTGATTTTATACACATGTGGCCAAGGAAGTGAATGGGTGTCCCAATACGAGGTCCTTCTCAAAAAATTAGCATATTGTGATAAAGTTCATTATTTTCCATAATGTAATGATAAAAATTTAACTTTCATATATTTTAGATTCATTGCACACCAACTGAAATATTTCAGGTCTTTTATTGTTTTAATACTGATGATTTTGGCATACAGCTCATGAAAACCCAAAATTCCTATCTCAAAAAATTAGCATATCATGAAAAGGTTATCTAAACGAACTATTAACCTAATCATCTGAATCAACTAATTACACGTGCAAAAGATTCCTGAGGCTTTTAAAAACTCCCAGCCTGGTTCATTACTCAAAACCGCAATCATGGGTAAGACTGCCGACCTGACTGCTGTCCAGAAGGCCATCATTGACACCCTCAAGCAAGAGGGTAAGACACAGAAAGAAATTTCTGAACGAATAGGCTGTTCCCAGAGTGCTGTATCAAGGCACCTCAGTGGGAAGTCTGTGGGAAGGAAAAAGTGTGGCAAAAAACGCTGCACAACGAGAAGAGGTGACCGGACCCTGAGGAAGATTGTGGAGAAGGACCGATTCCAGACCTTGGGGGACCTGCGGAAGCAGCGGACTGAGTCTGAAGTAGAAACATCCAGAGCCACCATGCACAGACGTGTGAAGGAAATGGGCTACAGGTGCCGCATTCCCCAGGTCGAGCCACTTTTGAACCAGAAACAGCGGCAGAAGCGCCTGACCTGGACAACAGAGAAGCAGCAGTGGACTGTTGCTCAGCGGTCCAAAGTACTTTTTTCGGATGAAAGCAAATTTTGCATGTCATTCGGAAATCAAGGTGTCAGAGTCTGGAGGAAGACTGGGGAGAAGGAAATGCCAAAATGCCTGAAGTCCAGTGTCAAGTACCCACAGTCAGTGATGGTCTGGGGTGCTATGTCAGCTGCTGGTGTTGGTCCACTGGGTTTTATCAAGGGCAGGGTCAATGCAGCTAGCTATCAGGAGATTTTGGAGCACTTCATGCTTCCATCTGCTGAAAAGCTTTATGGAGATGAAGATTTCCTTTTTCAGCACGACCTGGCACCTGCTCACAGTGCCAAAACCACTGGTAAATGGTTTACTGACCATGGTATTACTGTGCTCAATTGGCCTGCCAACTCTCCTGACCTGAACCCCATAGAGAATCTGTGGGATATTGTGAAGAGAAAGTTGAGAGACGCAAGACCCAACACTCTGGATGAGCTTAAGGCCGCTATCGAAGCATCCTGGGCCTCCATAACACCTCAGCAGTGCCACAGGCTGATCGCCTCCATGCCACGCCGCATTGAAACAGTCATTTCTGCAAAAGGATTCCCGACCAAGTATCGAGTGCATAACTGAACATAATTATTTGAAGGTTGACTTTTTTTGTATTAAAAACACTTTTCTTTTATTGGTTGGATGAAATATGCTAATTTATTGAGATAGGAATTTTGGGTTTTCATGAGCTGTATGCCAAAATCATCAGTATTAAAACAATAAAAGACCTGAAATATTTCAGTTGGTGTGCAATGAATCTAAAATATATGAAAGTTTAATTTTTATCATTACATTATGGAAAAAATAATGAACTTTATCACAATATGCTAATTTTTTGAGAAGTCAAGTCAAGTCAAGTCAACTTTATTTATATAGCGCTTTTAACAATGTAGATTGTTTCAAAGCAGCTTTACAATGTTAAACAGCAAAATAATGCAGTCTAATTTTATTCAGCTAATAGCCATTTGATGTCATCAGTTCATTTCAATTTCCATACGGTGACAGTGTGGGCTTTAGATCAATAATTAGATCAGTAATTTAGTTTACATGGTTAAATTAGTTTATTAATTAGATTTATTTCGATGTTTAGTTGAAAAATATGTGTCCCCAACTGAGCACGCCAAGCCAGAGGCAACAGTGGCAAGGAAACCAAAACCCCATTAGGTGACCTAATGGAGAAAAATAAACCTTGGGACCTGGACCTGTATATATTTTTAAATATAACTCTGTAAAGAACATGTAAAGTCAAGACGTTTTAATCTCTTAAGAACCACATGGCAGCTCCATACAGAGAAAATTGTGTTTTGAAAAGAGTACATGAAAAGGCTATTAGCGCTCTTCTCTCTTGATGCTCATGACAGCGTCAGCATCCACCTCCATACAGATGCGGCAGGAGTTCGAGAGGGCGCGCGGGAGCGCGCATCAATCACGGACACGGAGCCGGCGCGCATGAGAGCGAAAGGGGCGGGGGAATGAGAGAGAGAGAGAGAGCGAGAGAGTGAGAGAGAGAGCACAGGCTGATCTCTATCTATCTCCCACAGACATCTTTCTATGTTGTAACACTCAGAGCAGAGGACAGGCTGGTCGTTGACGGTGGCACAGCAACCCATCATGCGCGCCGTCTTCTGAAAACCTTCAGCGGTAGGGTAACGCATCAACTGTCAGTCTGTTTTCAATATCTGCAGACTGCGAATGGATGAACGATGGTTTTACTCGTTGGTCATGTTTGTTTCAGGCGCGAGGGATGGCTTAGTCGCGTGCGGAGCGCCGATGCTGCACGATGAGTGTAGCGCTGCAAGATTTACGAAATAACGTGAGTCGCACTGATGCTTTCTATTACAACAAAACATCTGCAAGCCGTGCCATTGGCAGAACATACTGTGGATTGACCGAACCTGCTTTAAATTGATTCTCGGCACGTAAAAAGGCAAATTGTGCACATTTGGAGACAGCTCACATCAGGGTATCGCGCCTCTGTTTTCTGATGTTTATCTCCGGTTGCGCAATGACTGATGTAACGAAACTCATGACAAATGATGTTCTACTCTTGTATAACGCAGAAAACTGTGTATCGTTCACACACGTTTGATTATATTTGTGTTTACAGGTTGCCACACGCGTTTCCGCGTTTCATTGAGCGCGACGCGTCTTTTTTTAGGGAGATAAACAGTTGATGATTGCGCTCGGTCCAAGCGCTGCTCGCAATCGCAAACTAACTATTTCTTGTAACGCTTGTAGATTCCCTGAACCCAGATCAGCTGTTCCCCGAAGACATGCAAACCACACGCCGAACTCTAGAATAACACAGATTCCTTTTACTGTAGGACAGCTTTTTTCAACTCCAGACGAACTGGTTTTTATTCATTGACTCTTTGTTCGAGGTTTCGCTCGTTTGTTTACAGGGAGTGGCTACGAGAGCATCTTGAGTTGAACAGAGCTTTATAGACTGGCGTACGCTACCATGGCAACTGGGGGGTCGCGCGAGGATAGTTGTACTGTAACAGGTAGGACAATATATGCCACTCTCCCGCGAGCTCTCCTTTAGCACCACGCTGCGAAACACTCATTTTTACATTTATTTTTTATAAAACACAGGTATAAAATTTATAAAATTACAGTCATGTTCAAATGTCCTTTGAGTAATATCTTTGGTAATATGAGACAAAAAACTAAACAAAACATGGGCTATTTTGAAATTGTGCCCATGCAAAACTCTGTAGCCCTACCACAATATTACACGCTCACTGTAAAATGTTTTGTCAGATAACCTGAAATACATGCTTAAATACATTGGGTTTCAGGGTCGTAACTAACATAGACACTGGCTGTGTCCTAATTCAAAGGCTGCATCCCTCGAAGGACTCAGATTTCAAAGGTCATGAAGGTCGGACTGAGCGTTGTTAAATGGGACGGTCTAGCCCGGGTGTCCAAACTTTTTTAAAAGGGGGCCAGATTCGATGTTGTGGACATATTTGGGGGCCGGGTTCCTTTTCTCTCTCTCTCTCTCTCTCTCTTTCTCTCTCTCTCTCTCTCTCTCTCTCTCTCTCTCTCTCTCTCTCTCTCTCTCTCTCTCTCTCTCTCTCTCTCTCTCTCTCTCTCTCTCTCTATATATATATATATATATATATATATATATATATATATATGTATATATGCTTTTATTACTTAGTATTTCTGTCTTTTTTCCAAATATCCAAATGTCCAAATATCTAAAATTCTTAAATCAAGATGCTTTTACTAAGTAAAATGACATACAATATTTTGTCTCAAGCTAAATTATCTGCCAATGGAGTAAGAAAAATAAAGATTATTTTTCTTACCCCATTGACAGATAATTGAGATTGTTTTAAGCAAAAACTCACTTAATTTTATTTTCCAGAAAACAAGAAAAATATCTCATGTCATTTAACTTCTCTACTAAATGCATCTTGATATAAGAATTATTAGATATTTAGACTAGAAACAAGACAAAAATACTAAAAAAGAGCATTTTTTTTGCAGTGCACACATGGCACCTTCACTACAAGGTAAAAAGTAAAACATTATTTCTATATCTAGAATGGCTTTATGGTATTTAGTCTATAAAAACATTTGGTAACACTTCATTTTAGGGTTCAATTATCGCTATTAACTAGTTGCTTATTAGCATGCATATTACTAGGATATTAACTGTTTATTAGTACTTATAAAGCACATATTAATGCCTTATTCTGTATGACCGTATTCTGCATCCCTTAATCCTACCCAATACCTAAACTTAAATGCTAGAAAAACTACTTTACTAACTATTTATTCGCAATAAATTAGGAGTTTATTGAGGCAAAAATCATAGTTAATAGTGAGTATGTGTTCCCCATACTCAAGTGTTACCAAACATTTTATATAAGTACAAATGCACTGTTTAAGACAAAAACAGTCTGTAATTTGGCCTTTATTACTCATTTAATACATGTCTACATTACAAATGAAATAAAATGATATATTAACCATTTCTGACAAAACCACAGTTACAGTTAGTGTTACCACAGTAAATCCATGATAAACGTTGGTGAATTGTTGGTTGTAAAGCATTTTAACTGAATCGGCTCAGTGTTTCTCCTGATTTGCACGTTAGTGTTGTTGATTAAGTCAGCGCTGTTTAACTTTAAACTAAAAGTTTAGTTTACAAGCTTTAAACTAAATTAAATCACAGAGAGATCTGCAGATTGTACCGGAGACCTCTACACCAAACTCGAACGCTTCTCACGGGCTGTTTAGTGGTCGTGTGATCGAGACACTACGCAAATAAACACATTTGTTCAGGGTCAGAGCTCGCGAGTTGCGCTCAAGGGGGTAATCCAGTACTCGGAAACCGTACCTTCCATGGGGCGGCCATTGCTATCCAAGCCATCACCTGCTGTTAGCATCCCATTGACTCCCATTCATTTTGGCGTCACTTTGACAGCGAATATCTTTACATCTGAGGCGTTTAAAGACTCCATTTGTCTGTTGTTTATTTCCTGCGAGCTTCTCCTCCTGTCTATACAGTAATTTCTCTACTATGCGATAGAGTCGTGTGCTTATGACGCAATAGTTAGCCTATTTTTTACAAAAACGGCTTCTACGAGTCGATAGTGTAAGGTAATGGAGCATTTTATACACTGTCGTATAGACAGGAGGAGAAGCTTGCAGGCAATCTTTTACTGTCGGGGGGGGGATTGGGGGGACGTGGAGACATAAAGTCCGGTAAAGTCAAGGGTGAAGCATGTTGAGAAGCCCATAGAGAGCCAAAAGCAACGGGACAAAATTTTTCAACAACGTGATTCACATTTCACTTTGCACTACTACTAGAAGACTTGCCACTGTCAGACAGGCTGCTCACGTCACATCTATGTCGTCAAGCTCAGTCCGAGGCTGCGCAGTACATCAGCCATCAGGACTTCACTTTTCCCCGTCAAAGCCTATGGGGTCACTGTGTCCATTTCTTTTACTGTCTATGGTTGCACTTTGCACAAATAGCGCTGTTGCGTTCACTTTTGGCACGTTAATGTTTCCCTGGCCTAAAATCTAATACTGCCACCTTGTGTTGACATTGTGAAACTGCACAATTTGTAAATTACTCGCCATATATAATATACTTTAATAGACACGATGTGGGCCATTGGAAAAAAAATCCCTGGGCCGCATTTGGCCCGCAGGCCGGACTTTGGACACCCCTGGTCTAGCCAATGGAGGATTGTTTTTGTCGCCTAGCAACTGTGACAGCTGCCATTGATGAGCGGCGGTAACATCTGTACTGGACTTTTTTGAAAGTTATATTAAACTGTCTGAAAACCAAACAGGCATCACAAACTATCTAAATATGTTCACCATGGTCCATTTCGGTATATATTAAAGAGTATAAACTTTGTAAGATATTTCAACATTTTAACCACTTTTTTATTTTTACACATGTATCATTAGATATTTGAGTCATTTGAAACCCAATACTTGCGTTTAAAAGTGTAATTTGACCATTTCTCTCTCTATCTCTCTCTCTCTCCAAAAAAAATCCTGTCGAATTCTGGGGTAGGCAAGGCCGTGAAGGATCCATCTGTTGTATCCTTCATTTCACAGGAAACTAATGACGCATTTGAAAGACCCTTCGGTTTGGGACACCCTTTGTTGCGCAACGGTGATGCAATCGCCCTTTGAAGGATGCAGCCTCTGAATTGGGATGCAGCATATGATGGGGACAAATCCTCCCCAATAATTAGAAATGGCCAAACAAAGTGGCCAATCAAAACAAAGTAGGTGGGGTTTACTGGTCATAGAAGCAGAGTGCGAATATATGCGAAGCGTCAGTTTAACGATGAAAGAGAGTGAGGTAAGATGTAAATAGCGAAACATTTAATACATATCAACTGTTTTGCGACAGAAATGAATTTCCAGGAATGCAAACTCGACTTTTTTTTGTCAAATATGGCAGTTTTGAATTGAAAATATGTATTTACGTGTGACAAGACATATTTGGTATGTGAATAAAAGTATATGTGTGCAAGTCTTGGTAACAGGCTGGGGTTACACAAACATATGTAATGTTAAGCTCAGGTAGAAGTAACTCCTTTAGTTAAGAACTGCATTGTGTGTGCTTTTCAGTGAGGCTGTACAGTGCTGTTTTAAGAGGTTGTCACACATTGCTGTGGTTGCTAGGCTGATCTGATAGTTGCTATCGTGTTGCTAAGTGGATCCTTACTGGCTCCAGTTCTTATCTTTTATTTAACCTTTATTTAACCAGGCACGCCATCTTATTTACAACAGCCAGGCAGGAGAATAACAATGTCCTGGAGGACATACAGACAGACATTGTTGTACACATACAATCCATCAAACCATAACACAAAGAAAAAGGGATTAGTGAAAACATTTACAAATAGTAACTGAAAAGCTCCCGAATATATGTCTCTATTTTCAGTGATTTTGTTACATATTCCAATCATTTGGTGCAGCAAAGCTGAAAGCAGGACGGCCAAAAACCCTTTTCTTTATCTAAGTGTTTATTGGGGTTTCCATGGTTCATGGAAAATGTCAGGACATTTTAATATATTATAGGACACTATCTATATATATATATTGCCAAAAGTATTGGGAAGCCCCTCCAAATCACTGAATTCAGGTGTTCCAATCACTTCATGGCCACAGGTGTATAAAATCAAGCACTAGGCATGCAGACGCTTCTACAAACATTAGTGAGAGAATGGGTCGCTCTCAGGAGCTGAGTGAACTCAAGCGTGGTCTCGTGATCGGTTGCCACCTGTGCAATAAGACCATTCGTGAAATTTCATCACTTCTAAATATTCCACGGTCAACTGTTAGTGGTATTATAACAAAGCGAAAGCAATTGGGAACAACAGCAACTCAGCCATGAAGTGGTAGGCCACGTGAAATCACAGAGCGGGGTCAGCGCATGCTGAGGGTCACAGTGCGCAGAAGTCGCCAACTTTCTGCAGAGTCAATAGCTACAGACCTTCAAACTTTGTGTGGCCTTCAGATTAGCTCAAGAACAGTGCGTAGAGCTTCATGGAATGGGTTTCCATGGCCGAGCAGCTCATCCAAGCCTTACATCACCAAGTGCAATGCAAAGCGTGGGATGCAGTGGGGTAAAGCACGCCGCCACTGGACTCTAGAGCAGTGGAGAGTGACCAATCATGCTTCTCTGTCTGGCAATCCGATGGACGAGTCTGGGTTTGGCAGTTGCCAGGAGAACGGTACTTGCCTGACTGCATTGTGCCAAGTGTAAAGTTTGGTGGAGGGTGGATTATGGTGTGGGGTTGTTTTTCAGGGGTTGGACTTGGCCCCTTAGTTCCAGTGAAAGGAACTTTTAATGCTTCAGCATACCAATACATTTTGGACAATTTCATGCTCCCAACTTTGTGGGAACAGTTTGAGGATGGCCCCTTCCTGTTCCAACATGACTGTACACTAGTGCATAAAGAACCCGACAGAACACCTTTGGGATGAATTAGAGCAGAGACTGTGAGCCAGGCCTTCTCGCCCAACATCAGTGCTTGACCTCACAAATGCGCTTCTAGAAGAACGGTCACAAATTCCCATAAACACACTCCTAAACCTTGTGGAAAGCCTTCCCAGAAGAGTTGAAGCTGCTGTAGCTGCAAAGGGTTGGCCAACTCCATATTAAACCCTACAGATTAAGAATGGGATGACATTAAAGTTCATGTGCATGTGAAGGCAGGCGTCCCAAAACTTTTGCCAATATAGCGTACATATATCCCCCCAGTAAACCTATTATTTAAAAAAAACGTGTAAAGGTGTGGGTACGTTTCGCTATGCTTTTCTGGTCCCTGGATATGGTTCATATCTCTCATATATTTATATTTATTGTTAGGCAAAAACCGTACGTCTAGTCTCAGCACACATCCTCTCCTAAACAGCCCACACGATTTTAGGTATCACTCATGTCTGTAGCTTAAACAGAGTGGGACTCGCTGAAGCGTTAATTCTAAGGATAAGGGGTTTTGAAAAACCCATCGCCCTGCCTTAGCAATCACCACTAATAAGTGGAACTAATTTCTGTAAACCTAATGTACCTCGGGCGGATGTGATCGCACACTGTCTCACTCATTTGGGAGGAGTGCTCAGAGGTCATGATGGAGCTGCTCTCATTAGCCCAGTCCAATATGCTGTAAATCAATTACTGCTTGCAGAGAGAGCGCTATTTCCACAACTTTGTTATCTGGATCTGCAAGATTATTTACTTGTAGACTGACGCATGTCGTACACTGTGTTCTAGGTCGGTGTACTGATGTTATATAAAAAAATGATGAATGACTTCACAGTTCCTGTAAAGAAAAGCGACCAGTTCATTATTACTCGTGAAGATACTGAATGTACAGCATACAACCTTGTTATTTTAGTGAATGATGGCATTGTATTACTATTATTGCTGGCTTTTTTTCAAGTCACTTTGGTTAAGTGTCAGCGAAATGTAAAATGTAAATGTCTGCTAAATGCATAAATGAATATTTCAGTTTCAAATGCAGTTTTGTAGATTGGTTCACAGTGCAGTATATCTGAATGGTGTACTGTAGCTAGACATAGTTTCACCGTCCATCAGTCCTGAGACGTCAGTTAACGGGATAGCTCCAGCACAATCTTTACTTTCTGGTGAATCGGTGGTGAATTCATATGTTTTCATACAATTTCATTCATACATTTTCATACAATCAACTGAAGGGACAAATTAGCACACAATTTGCTAAAACAAGATAAGACATTCTTAATTCGTGGTCACGATATATATATATATATATATATATATATATATATATATATATATATATATATATATATATATATATATATATATATATATATATATATATATATATATCCGCATATGCAGGGCTCAGTATTATAAGACCCAAATCGTTCAAATTCATATAAATTCACAACCAATTTGCCAAAACGTAAAATAGTAACGTTTTCTCATGAGGTTTCATAGTTTACCCAAAAATGTACATTTCATTCATCATTTACTCATCCTCATGTTGTTTCTATAGCCGCGTTTCCACCGCAGGAACTTTCCCCAGGAACTAGGGACTTTGGGGTGGTACTCGGTGTGTTTCGACCGCAGGGACCAGGGTCTAAATGAAGTTCCTTCCAAACGGCCCTGCTCGCGAGGTAGTACTTTTTCAAAGTTCAGGAACTTTTGGAGGTGGGACTTGTGCGCTGAACATGCTGACTGGTTGACTCCACGCAGCATTTTATTTCAACGGGCATTTTTCTGCATTCAGTAAATATCAGTCTTGCTCTTTCTGTCCGATGGCGCGCGTTGTCTCAGCCATCGCACGGTCCGTAATAGTTGACAATAACATACGTTGTCTTATTTTAAATCTAGCTTTTTGAGCTTTCAGAATACGCTTTAGTATCAGTGCTCGTCTCTTTTACGCCGTTTTGTTAATGACCTCTTTAGTAAACCAATACATAACCAGCAAAAGCAGCACTGCTTGATTCTCCTCCACTTGTTATTGTTGCATACAGTACCGCACAAAAATGATTACTGTCCGTCGCTGACTGGGAGGAGCAGTTGCGCGCAGTCCCATGTCTCTGGACTTATTTGCCTAATCTTCACGCTACTTTAGACCGCAGTGGAAACGCAGACAGTAGCAGGTCTGGGGGAAAAAAAGTTCCTGGTACAAATTGTTCCAGGTAATTTTGGTGGAAACTGGGCTAAAGACTTTCTTTCTTCTGTGGAACCCAAAATAAGAAACTCTGAAGAATGTTTCCACTGATTTTGCCCATATAATGAAAGTCAACATTGTATTGGACCCCAATGGCTTTCATTGTATGACCAAAAAAAAGCAAAATATCTTCTTTTGTGTTCTACAGAAAATAAAGTCATAAAGGTTTCGAATGATATAGAGTGAGTGACGAGTTATGTTTTCATTTTTGGGTGGATTATCCCTTCAAGATGTTTTGAATATATATGAATATATCAGTTTTTAGTGTGCCGAAAGATCTAAGACAGTCTAAAATGATATGATGTTTTATTAACAAAGTTCAGGAGAAGATAATCAACCCAATCAGCGCGAGAGGAGGCTTATATAGAGCCGACTTACCTCTGTTCCAAAACAGTTTTCCAGCATCCTTCCTCCACCCCAACTCCTCACTCTCGATTATTCCTATCCCAGCCAGGGAATGAGGGAGAGTGCTCTGGATTCAGGCCAAATTCTGAGCTCTGAGCCCTCTCCTTAGACAGCACGCCAAATACACATATTTTATTCTATATCTGATTATATGTAAGTGTGAATTTGTTAAACAATAATATGGCAAATTGCATTTCCAAAAGCACTGACCCACTAGCCCGGTCCTACCAGACATTTCATTTCATTTGTACAGAGAGTCTGGCCACTCTCCATTGACAAGCGTTAACTTTCTTGAAGGCGGGTAACTCTGTTGAAGTTTAAGGGTGTTTTCACACTTGGGTCCTCTTTAAAAGAACCAAACTCAGACTCCTTTAAGTGGATCAAAAGGTGAACCAAGTGAAAAAGGACCCAGTTCTCTTCAAGTTCACACTGTCCCTGTACCTGAAAGAGGACTCAGATCCTTTTTTGGTCCACTTTAGTAGGAATGGGGTCTCAGACCCCTTTGTGTTCATATTGTTGCTTTTTGGATCTAGTCCAGTTCAGTGTTTGATGGCTGACCCTATGGCCTTCAGCATTTGATTCCATTCACTTACATTGTGTGTGCCTCGGTAACCAAAATGTTTTAAATGACATTGCTACAAATGAATTGAGTTGTTTAACTTTTTACACACAAAAAAAATATTTTTTGCAATACTACATATTCGTGCACCAGCTATATCACACATCCACCTTTGTAAATAACATTTTGAATTGTTTTCTTTGAATCATGTTTATTTTATTGCAGAAGTTAAATAAACTGCTTTAAAATTTCCAGGTAAAGTAGGTATGCCTTAAAGGTCCCATGGCATGGCATTTTTCTATTATTTTATAATGTTTCCTGAGGTGTACTTATATTGTTAGTATGACTTTTACATCATAAAATGTCATAATTTAGAAATAAAAGGCATTTTTTCAATACTGCTGTTTGCCCTGTGGCTGAATGCTCTGCTTCAAGAGGCGTGTCTGCTGTGAGACTTCAGTAAAAACGCCCACTGTTGTGATTGGCTGACATCTAGAACGATTCAGTCCAATTTGGTGAACTGATTCGGTTCACTAAAAAGAACCGGTTCAAAAGAAAGATCGTTCGCGAACCGGACATCACTAAAGTACCAGAGACGGAGCTCAGCGATCGCTAACAAAGTTATTTATAGTACCTACTGAGTTATGAGAGCGCTGTCAGTCAGCGCTGTGAGTTTATTGTGTTTGTATCTGAGAGTTCTGAATAAACACGAGTCCCAGTCACACCGACCCTGTCTTCATCATTATTACCAACTTTGTAACACATGCAAAGTACCATTACAGCTGTCGAGATGAACGAGTTAAAAGTAAGTGTTGATAATAGCATTATTTTTTAAATAAAATAAAAGCGTCAGTGACGCTCGTTGAGTACACAGCGCAAACAAAGACACAACAGCAGTAATCGAATGTAATCCAGTTTATTGTGGGGCTAGGCTGGCTAGCCCGAATATGCTCACGCTTAACTTACCCCCCTTCTGCTTAATCTCACGCCGCGTTTGGTGCCTCCGCTGTGGGCCAGATGCAGTACTGGGGGTCGGGGATGTTGAAGGCCAACGGCCAGTGCAGCCCGAGCTTCGGCGTGTGTGAGGCCGATGTTGAGCAGAAACTCACGACTGTATGCACATTTTAGAACCGGTAGACGCGACGAGGACGTACAAAAACACTGACTCACAAGATAGAAAACACCGTTCTGTCTGGAGAGAGAGAAGCCGCATTGTGTGCACGAATAATAAATAATTAGCTACACATCAGAAATTACTGATCACAGATCAGAAGGAACTGAAAAAAGACTTCTGTTTTCATTTGTACATCCAAACACTGAGAAACTGCCAGCATTCACACTTTCACAAGGAATGATCTCTCGAGCGTTTGCATGGGCGTGCCAGACTCTCTGGGCGGAGGAAAGGGAGGTAACCGTTCCTGCTTGGACGTCAAACCAGGAGACTTCAGGATTGGCTCGTCTGGCCTGTCATTTTCTCAAAGGCAGAGAGAGACAGCCAGAACTCGGGTTTACACCGATCAACATTTCTATCCACTTGGGGACAATATTCAGGCTAGGGGAACTCATTAATGTTGAAAAACCTCATAAAATGAAAATTTCATGCCATGGGACCTTTAAAACAGCATTCAAGTAGGAAATGGAAATGGAAAACTGCAAAGGCTAGTAATGCAGATGCTTACATTCACTTAAAACAAAACCACCTGTTTATGTGAAACTTGTGTGTTTTTGACACTTTAAAATCAATGCAATAAGACGCTAATGATACAGTTTAGTACACGCGCTGTGACAGCTGGCTTATGTGCACGCGCTTTAGGTGTGTGCGCTCGTAACACCATTTTAAACTGGCAAGGCAGCTTCTCTCTTACACAGCGTGGAAGCATTTGAAATTGCAATAAACAAGTGTAAGTTGTGAACAAATAATTTGTAGAGATTTGCCAGAAGAAGCAGCCATGATGAACAGCTGATTTGTACGGAGGCATCTGATGACCAAACTACACTGGAATTCACAAACAGAAAAATCAAGTAAGCCCAGAGCGGTTTGTGTGCAGATTGTGTTTTTAGCGAACCGTACCATAAAATCAAATTGAACAGTACCCAGACCACCTCACGAGATGGTCTCGGTTCGGTTTGCTTTAAAGGGGTCTGAGATCGTTTGGAGTGTTCACATATGGGCCAAAAATCACGCAAACTGTGCTCAGACCCCCTGAAAAAAATGAGAGATGGTGGTCCAGTGGGTTAAACCATGGAACTGATATGCAGAAGGTTGCTGGTTCGATTCCAGCGGTCACCACCAGTGTGTCCTTGAGCAAGGCACTTTACTCCATGTTGCTCCAGGGGGATTGTCCCTGTACAGAGGGCATTGTAAGTCGCTTTGGATAAAAGTGTCTGCCAAATGCATAAATGTATGTATGTAATGTATAAAAGGACCAAGTGTGAAAACACCCTAAAACTATTGGATCTCCCAGTGCCACTCTGGATCTGCCATACGTTAGCATTTGGTCATGACGTATGTCATCTCAAACTAGCACATGACATCAACGTTATCGTTCTCAGCCACTCCCTCTGTTCGCTGATTGGACCGGTTAAAATTTGACCGGAGAAAACCAGAGAATATACCGCAATCCCAGACGGAGTACTGAAGGACAATGAAAATTGAGCGGAAGTACGTAGGAGGGCGGAGCCAGGCTACTGACCCACTGCTCCCCTATGTCGGAGTGCATTGCATCAAACCTTTCGCAACATTTGTTCTCAGATTGGATGTGAACTCTAGTGTGCAAGGCAACTGATAGTTTATCTTCTACTGTACTTCCTCTGTTTTTCTGCACTTTGTGCATCATTGAAATAGAACCAGTGTCAGTTTTAGGCACGTTTAAATAGCATTGCTATCGTTTAGTCATCATCCTGTTTGCATGTTTATGCTTCATGAGTACTATCTCCATCAACGCTTACTGAAAATTAACCCATACCTTTCTGAAATAGTGTTGTCTTTAGCACTGCATACTGTGGTGTGGTAGTAGTAATAAACGTATTTTTTTGAGTAGCAGTTGCCCTTTCGGTCTAATCTGGAGAGGCTTGTCAAATCCCGATCCAAACCGTAACCATCGTTGGAGAGAACACAGCACTGGCTCCAGATCAGAAAGACAGGGAGACTCCAGGGTGTGGTTTGCTGTGGGAAAGGCTGGTTGTTAAGCTCTCTGGAGGTGGAGTGCACTCTCTAGTCATCCCCTGCGTGACCCCTGAAGCACTGCTCAGGGCTCGGGAGCACTGGTACATCCTGCCGTTGGGTGTGTGAGAGCAGGGAGATGGCCACACTTTCCTGTCTACGCCAAGACTCCATCTGTACCGGTGTGTGTGTGTGTTCAGGGTCCAATTTAAGGTCAGCAATCTAGCAATCCACCTTCTCAGTCACCATCTGATGTTCCTTAGAGAAGGTCTTTTTGAACAATGTTTCTTGGACTCTGCGGCATTTGGTTTTCTCTTCTACAAAGTCACATTACTGGACTTCTAGGCTAGAGGTCGACTTTTTGTTTTTATTTTATGGCCAATGTTGATATCTTAGCCAATGGCCAATATAATAGCAATATTATCATTTAATGCAAATAAATCTTGAACTTGAACATTTATTGTTGCAACAGGCTCATTGGAAAAATGGACCTCTATCTACTAATATGTAAACAAATACATTTTGATGTTTGCATCACGTAATCAGCTCCATATGCGTGGCATTTTGACTGTAGTGCACTTGCTTGGTAGCTCTGATACAACAGTGCACTTGATGTGGAGCGCTCAGGTACCCGTGATACACAAGGTACGACTCAAGGACTTGTAGAATCAATCTAAAATGTCACAAATGCTTCAGCAAATGTGTTTTTATTTTATATTTGCTTTCGTCAACACTATTAGTTCGTTTTAGTGCAGTATTTAGTGTAAGTGGTACGTTATTTGCAAATGCGATAACCTTTAGTGCCCGCATTAACCTTTTAGTGCCACTCACCAGACATTTAATTTCCGAAATGTAACGACACGTAGAACAACTAACATTAAAATGTTGCCTCATTCATGTTCAGAAAATTAAGAGAAAATTAAACACTTTTAGCGCCACTCTCTGGAAATTTCACAAAGGGGAAGGAGAAGTACCACTTATGGTAATCAACAAGTGGGCATATTTAATGGTGAATGCTGCTAAATTGGTCAATTTTTTTTAAATATAATATAATATTTTAATTCCATTAAAAATTATTATTATTATTATTATTATTATTATTATTATTATTATTAT
>CM042247.1:44560136-44565136 GCA_023566225.1 Romanogobio albipinnatus | reverse complement strand
ATTTTTTGTCACTCGTAATGTTTGATTTAGACGCGTTTATTCTTGCTCCTTCACCGGATGTTTTGTTAAATGTTACGCGTGATGACCTTGTTAGAATCGCTGGCCACTATAAGCTTGACGTGAGTGGTAGCCCTTCCAAGGCTGATTTGCAGGATAAACTTATGGAAGATTTGCGTGAACTTGGCGTATTTGGGAAAGTGTCTCCGGATGTATCTACATCACCCGATCAGGGTAAACGTATTGATTCGTCACCTTCACCTAGTAAAGCAGCACTAGAATTGAAACGTTTACAGTTAAGAGAAAAGGAGATTGAATGGGAACGCGAGAAAACTAGGTTGGAGGCTGATAGACAGACAGCACGAGAACGAGAGAAAAGGGAACACGAGTTTAGATTGAAAGATCTTGAGTTTGCGCAGGCATTACGTATTAAAGAGCTCGAGCTGAAAGCCCGTGAGGCTGGTGTTCCATTCAAGTCAGATCAATTTGACATAACTCGTAACATTCGCCTCGTTCCACCTTTTAGTGAGAGCGAAGTTGATAAATTTTTTGCACATTTCGAGCGCGTAGCGACAACATTTAAATGGCCCAAAGAAATTTGGACCATGACGTTACAATGTGTTTTCACTGGGAAAGCGCAGGAAGCTTATTCCTCATTAACTCTTGAAGACGCAGCAGATTACGATAAAGTCAAACATGCTGTGTTACGCATCTATGCTCTTGTGCCAGAGGCTTATCGACAAAAGTTTCGTGGTTATTATAAACCTGAAGCTCTCACCTATGTCGAGTATGTTAGAGAGAAAGAAATGTTATTTGATCGCTGGCTTAGTTCTCAAGAAGTAACAACTTTTCAATCTCTTCGTGATCTGATTATTCTTGAAGATGTTAAAAACGGTCTTCCTCAACCAGTCGCTACCCATGTTAGTGAGCATAAGAATCTGACTCCAGCTCGTGCGGCTGTGCTTGCTGACGAGTATGTACTCACACATAAGCGTGTTCCTTCTAATCCTAAATTTTCACAAAATGTTTCTAATCAACTAAATTTCTCCAAGATATCAAGAGAAAATGTGCCTGTTTCTGCCCGCTCTCCAGACCGGCGTTCGTCAGGGTCTAACGTTACAGTTCCGACTTGCGCCTACTGTAAGAAACGTGGTCATGTTCTGGCTGAGTGTTATTCTCTGAAGCGTAAAAATAAGGCGGCAGGTCAACCAGCTTCTTATCGATCGGAGGTGGGTTTGTGTGTTTCGAACATGCCTGTGAGTGGGGACGATGTTAATAATGACAATCACAGTTTTGCACCTTTTATAATGGATGGCTTTGTCTCTTTGCCTGGTGAGTCTGGTGAGCGTTTAAAAATTCCTGTAAAAATTCTGCGTGATACTGGCGCCTCACAGAGTTTTATCGTGCAAGATGTGTTGCCTTTCAGTGAAAAGACTTTTACTGGTGATAGTATTCTTGTACGTGGATTTGAAATGGGGTATGTTAATGTCCCTTTGCATGAGATTTCTCTTGTGTCTGACTTAGTGACTGGCAATGTTACCGTGGGCGTACGCCCTTCCTTGCCTATTGAAAATGTAGCAGTGCTACTTGGTAACGATTTGTGTGGGGGAAAAGTTTTGCCTTGCCCCATAGTGTCTCATGCATCTCTAAAAACATGTTCTGATGACTTGTCAATTAACTTCCCTGATGTTTTTTCCTCTAGCGTGGTTACGCGTGCTATGGCGAAAAATGAAAAAGAGAATGAAATTGAGGATCAACTTAATCTTAGTGATACTTTCATTGCTCGACCTTCACTCACTAGCGACAGTGATTTACTTTTGAATTCTGCCTCACTATCGTTTCCTTCTGATGTTCTTAATTTGTCTATGAGTCGAGAGCAGCTTATTAAGGAACAGAAAATTGACCCATCTCTGTCTTCTTTTTTTTCAGAAGCTAAGTCTGAAGAAGACATTGAGCATTCGCCGCACGGCTATTTTTTACGAGATGGTGTCTTGATGCGCAAGTGGAGACCTCTTATGGCCTCAGCGCAAGATGAGTGGAGAGTTCTCTTGCAAATGGTTGTTCCAGTCTCTTTTCGTGATAAGGTTTTGAGTTTAGCTCATGACCATCACTTTGCGGGTCATCTTGGCGTAAATAAGACCACTGACAGAATTTTACGCCATTTTTTTTGGCCAGGTATTAAAAGAGATGTCGTGAGATATTGCCGAACATGTCATTTATGTCAGATCATTGGTAAACCTAACCAGGTGATTCCGCCTGCGCCTTTACAGCCGATTCCTGTTACGTCTGAGCCCTTTGAACACGTTATATTAGACTGTGTTGGCCCATTGCCTCGAACAAAGTCTGGGAATCAATGGTTACTTACCATCATGTGTAGCGTGACTCGTTTTCCAGAGGCCGTTCCGCTCCGTAAAATCACAGCTCCTGCCGTCATTAAGGCCTTGATGGGTTTTTTCTCCCTTTTTGGCCTTCCGAAAACCATTCAGACAGATCGCGGTACTAATTTTATGTCCCGTGTATTTGCTCAAGCTATGCGCCAGCTCGCGGTCCACCATGTTACATCCAGCCCATATCGTCCGCAAAGTCAGGGTGCACTCGAGAGGTTCCATCAAACGTTGAAAAATATGCTCAAGTGTTTTTGTCTCGAGTTTCAGCGCGATTGGGATGATGGTGTTCCGCTTGCTCTCTTTGCTGTGCGCGAGGTAGTGCAGGAGAGTTTGGGGTTTAGCCCGTCGGAACTTGTTTTCGGGCACACCGTTCGTGGGCCTTTGAAGCTGTTAAAAGAGTCGTGGCTCGCTGAGCCTAAGGAATGTCTCAGTTTGTCTGATTATGTGTCCAACATGCGTAATAGGCTTAGTCGTGCATGCCAGTTGGCCAAAGATACTTTAGGTCTTTGTCAAAAGAGGATGAAGAAGAGGTTTGACCAGAAGGCTGTTTCTCGAAGCTTCAGTCCTGGTGATAAAGTTCTAGTGTTGATTCCTGGGATGGGTTCTGCTTTACAGGCTCGTTACAGTGGGCCTTATCGTGTTGAACGGCGCGTGAATGATTTGAACTATGTCATCTCTACTCCAGATCGAAGGAGAAAGACCACACTATGTCATATTAATCGTTTGAAATTGTATTGTGATCGAGAAGGTTCAATTTCTAGGTTCAAATCTCCTGGCACTTCTGTTGTCAAACATGATGCTTGTGCTACGGAAGTGGCGCTGTCTAAGACATGTGGTGCTGAAGTTGTTTCTTCACTGGTGGTTGTGAAGCCAGCTAAACCTGCGTCTCTGTCGGTACAACAGGGTGCTGTGGCGAGTGCCTTGTTGGAAGATGAGGGTCGAGTTCCATCCGTTGAAGTTATTGAAGGGAGAATGAAGAATTCTGAGATTCTTAATGACCTTGATTCATTTTTGTCTAAGCTGTCCACATTAGAACGTAATGATTTAATCTCCTTGATTAACCAACATGAGAGTTTGTTTCCTGATGTGCCTCGTCGCACAACGGTAATTGAACATGATATTGATGTGGGAGCCACATGCCCAATAAAACAGCATCCTTATCGCACAAACCCATATAAAAGGGTGTTGATTCAGAGTGAGGTAAAATTTATGTTGGAAAATGGCATTGCAGAGTCTAGTAATAGCTCGTGGAGCTCGCCCTGTTTACTGGTTCCAAAGAGTGATGGTTCCATGCGTTTCTGCACAGATTTTAGAAGGGTGAATGCTGTTACCAAACCTGACAGTTACCCATTACCGCGTATTGACGATTGTGTTGATCGCCTGGGTTCCGCTGTGTTTGTCAGTAAAATTGACCTGTTGAAAGGTTACTGGCAGGTCCCGCTGACCCTTCGTGCCAAAGAGGTCTCTGCCTTCGTGACGCCAGACCATTTTCTTCAATATACAGCCATGGCCTTTGGCCTTCGAAACGCCCCTGCCACCTTTCAGAGGCTCATCAATGGCGTTCTTGAGGGTGTGCCAAATTGCGAAGCCTATTTGGATGATTTGGTGATTTATAGCGCCACCTGGTCTTCGCATATGACCCACCTTTCAACGGTATTCCGCAGGCTGTCGGGAGCTAATTTAACCATTAACCTGGCTAAGTGTGAGTTCGGCCAGGCTACTGTGGTATATCTGGGTAAAGTGGTTGGTCGTGGGCAGGTGCGTCCTGTCCAGTCTAAAGTGGAGGCGATTTTGAATTATCCTCCTCCAACCACTCGTCGCGAGCTCCGTCGCTTTCTTGGCATGGTAGGTTACTACCGGTCATTTTGCAAAAATTTTTCAACTTTTGCCTCGCCCCTTACAGATTTGCTCAGTTCAAAAGTGATCTACAACTGGACTACACAAAGTCAAGCTGCTTTCGAGTCGGTTAAAGCTCTGCTGACTACTGCACCTGTGTTGGCCGCTCCTGATTTTTCCCGGCCTTTTTCCATCGCTGTTGATGCGAGTGACTTGGGAGCAGGAGCTGTTCTCTTGCAACATGACGGGGATGGTCTTGAACACCCCATCTGTTTCTTTTCGCGCAAATTTAACCGTCATCAGCGTGCTTATTCGACCATAGAAAAGGAAGCCCTTGCTCTTGTGCTCGCCGTCCAGCATTTCGAGGTTTATGTCGGAGGTGCTGCATGCCCGGTTGTGGTTTATACAGATCACAACCCCTTGGTTTTTCTTGATCGCATGCGCAATTGTAACCAGCGCTTAATGCGCTGGAGTTTGATTCTTCAAGGTTACAGCTTGGAGATTAGACACATTCGAGGACGTGATAATATAGTTGCAGATGCATTGTCTCGTGCTTGAGGGGGACATCCTTGCAAATAAATTGTGGGACTTTTGTATATAAAATGTACTGTTTGCACATTAATATATAATTTTTCCCTTTGTTTCAGTTTAACAGTTATGGAGTCGTTGCTGAGTGGTTTGTAAAAATTATTTTGAAAATATTTATTAATTATGTAGTTAATTTAAACCCCCAATTTATTTTTTTAAGGGTGGGGGTGTTACGCTAAAGAGTGAAGTGAA